>VZTD01003112.1:323858-445416 GCA_013397725.1 Rhagologus leucostigma
GTTGTTGCCTGAAAGCCCCTTAATTTCGAAATTATAGTGATTTGGAGGGAAGGGGGTTACATTCTCCATTCCAGGGGAGGCCCCTGCCTTCCTTAGAAGACACCTGTCTTTCAAACCAAGACAATACCCAACTCCAATTTTAAGCAATTGCTATACAGCTAATCTTGAGCACCCTGAAATTTACTTTTCTAATATTAAAATTGGGTGATAGGGAGAGAAATAGAAGGCACTGCATGGTTTAAATACAAATAAAATGACTGAAAACAAACCTCTGTATAAATGAAAAGAGAGCAGTCAGTTCCTGGAGAAGTTGCAGGAAAAGCCTATGAAATGTTCTGCCTTTTTTACTAAACTGTAAAACCGTTTTAAGAGAACAGGTCACAGGAAAAAAAAGATAGAAAGCAAGCTACCCTACCTTTCAAAGCACTGTCATTTGCTCCAAAGAAAATAGTAACTGCAACAATACTGTCAGCACTAGTACTTTCAGTGATCAGTCTTGGAAGAATCAATTTAGCCCATCTGGTGTTGTACCCCGAGATCCCACGATTCACAACATCACATTTTCTGAAATGGAGATACATTTCAAAAAGAACATCTCTCCTCTGTCCACCAAAACAAAACTTGGGAAGTTTTGAACCATTCTGTCAGGCCATCTGCCTCCATTCCTCTGAGGAAAAACAAAATGTCACAGGAGTTTTCAATGGGATCATGCTTTGAAAGTGCACACATAGGCTGCACATGTAGTATTTACCTGTTACTTACACCATGGAACCAGAACAACAATCCTGACAATCACTAAGGAATTTTTAATTTCCACTCAAGCTTTGAGTGGAAACACCCAATGAGTATTTCCACCAGCTTTGGGTATGCTGCCCAGAAGGCAGTTCCACTTCACTAAATAAATAAATGTCAATAAATAAACATGCATTAAATGTTAACCGCTGTTGGTTTTCATTTAGAAAAGCTGGATGAGTTTCTGCAAGACAGATACTACTTTTGACATTTAAGCTCTTACCTGACCAGTCTCTCAGCAAGGTATGCCCCCCAGCCGTTTTCCTGGAAGGAGTACTGAAAACAAGGAAAATGGTCAGATCCTCACTGGAAGAACTTGTTCCCCAGAGCTCAGCCCCACCACTGGCACCTTCCCACCTCAAAAGCTTTTGTGCATGGCCTCTGGCACTGCTGCCACAGCGTTTTCTCCCTCCCTGCCCTGTCCCTCAGAGGCCAAACAGTCCAGGTTTTAGCCAGGTACACCACTGGCAACCGAGGCAACACAGGGCTGTACCTATGGAGGGATGGACCCCGTGGTCCCTTCAAAATCCAAACTGACTGCTGTCGGATTGTAGTTTCGTTTTGGCCACTGAGGGTTTCCTCTGTTTGTTTGTAGTATTTTTCTACTTTATTTCTAAGATCCTTTCATTCTGGAGAGCACCTCTTAAAATTCCTCTCTCCACATGCTGTTTTGGAGTGCAGTTTAATACCTACCTCTTCCAAAAGTGGAAAAACTAATTCCTTCTTATTCCCACTGCTGCACCATCCTCCCTGCTACAATTCTGCACAGTGAGTCAGCTTAAACACCCATCTCCCATTAAAGATAAACTTGGTTTCTGCTCTGATTTTTCCATCAGAGCAGCTCCGTGACCCACCACACAACCCACGCAACAGAAGGCAGGGACCCAAAATCCACGCTAAAAAGCTGGTCCTGCCTCAAAGGAGATGTTCACCAGGCCGTGGTCCAGTCACGTCAATGGAGAACCTGTCTCCGGGCTGGGCGAGCTGGACACAAGGAGCTGGGATGCACCAGGAGGCGCGTGAGGGCAGAGTGCGAGGTCCCCGCAGACGGCAAGGGCAGCACGCTGGGCTCCCTGGATGGAAAATGCCCCTGACACCGACACATTCCAAGCTACACTTCCACCTTCGCGCCTCTAACATAGCGAGCTCAATAACTTCTGTGAAACGGCTCCAAATCTCATAAACGCCCCTCAGGCGCGGAGGCCCCCGGCACAGGCTCACGGCGGGTCCGGCGGGGATGTGACCGCGCTCCCCAGGGACACGCGCGCACTCCCGGCTACGGCCGCCGGACCGTCGCTCTCCTGCCGCTTTCCCGTCGCTCGGCACCGCCGCTCGGCCCGACGCCGGGATGCTGCTGGGCCGCCGGGCTGGCCAGAGAGCTCCACACGGGAATTGCGGGGCCAGGGGCGAGCACTACCTCAGTGATGGAGTCTCCGAAGAGGAGGACGCGGGGCCAGCGCAGGAGCCGCCCGCGGGCTCCCGCCTCCGCCAGCGCCATGGCCGCGGCCGGACATCCGCTTCCTCTGCAGGGGGAAACGGGGCGGAGCGGTGGAAGGCCCCGGCTACAAACTGGGTTCAGCTTCCAGCCCCATTCAGTCTTTTATCGCCTCTTTAAAAGGCGCATGGGTGCAGGTGCGCGGGGAGGGCGCGCCCGGGACAGCCGAGGATCCACCCCCTCACACAGCCCTCGTGCTGGCTGGAGGTACTTCCAAAAGAACGCGCATAATTTTATGGTTTTTATCTGCTTCAAAGAGAGACTTCCTTCTTAAGAAAATGCAGTTACCTCGTTTAAAAGACTTCATACTGCTTAGCTTGCTAACGACACAGTTTGGGGAGGAAAGTGTCGTTAATTTTGTTAATACTACTCATACACTAATTCTGCTAATACTACTAATACCACGAAGATCATCAGGTCCCATTTTAATCAGCTGACAAGAGGAAAGAAGTGTGTACAAGACACAGTTCTTTTGTAGAAAACTCAGGTTCTGTGGACATTTTTTAGCATGACATTGTTTGGCAACAACCACAGCTACCTCAGAGCATCAACCACACTGTATTTGGAATTCTGCTCTGTGTCCTGCAGTGTCTGATACTCTGTGACCCTTTTCCCAGGGCCGGGTGGTCACCGACATGGGGACAGCAGCACCTGGGGCTGAGGCTGTCACAGGTCATAAGCACCCACTTCTTTTGCAGTTGGTGGTGCTCCTCTAGTCCAATTAATAGCAATGCCAGCATGCAGAGTTTTAAAGCTCCAATTAACCCCACTATGCAGACATGGATTCCATTTTTAATCGTGTTCAAGACCCCTTTGACTTCAAGTAGATACAAGCGTGCAGGCAATCACTTCCTCAACTGGAACAAAATTATATATGCAAACTCAATACATCCAATTTATCCTCCAATTGGTTTTAATATTCAAAAATACAAAACTCCATTTAATCTTTGTAATTCTGTATTAAGAATTTTTTCTTATTTCTTGTATGTGCATATAAGAGAACATATGCACACTGTGCCTGATTTAATTGCATCTAAATGCACAAATACAGTTGTTATGAGGTTGCTGATCCATTATGTGAAGTAACTCAGCACTTTCACATTCACAGAATTGATACGTTTGACTTACTGAAGAAAAAATTTTTATTTACTCTTAAAAAATAGCCCAAATAAATTGAAAATGTAAAAGATTTTTTCTAGGCATCCTAGGTTATCTACAGAGGTCAGTATACTGGACTGAGGGCATCATAAAGCCTCTGTGCAGCCAGTTCCACCATTTCACGAAGGGATTCGTCATCTTCGCTTCCTGGCTCACAGTCAACTGTCTGGGAACAAAAAGAGAAGGATGTTACAACAACTGGCACTTCATGGTCCCTTTCAGCACACAAAGAATGCTCGAAAGGGGAAGGGGAAAAGTAGTCATGGAGATTATCAAGAGCAGCCCTGTATGTTCTTCAGTCGTCTGCCAGCAAGTAGACGAGTTCAGACAAGCAAGTCGTGCTGAGGGACAAGACGTTTAATTTCAAGTCTTATGTTCAAAACTACTGTGTAAAATGCATTGAGTTTTGTAGATTACATTTAATTTGAAATCAAATAAAATCACAGAAGATTCAGTCCCTGGAGATTTCGATTTATCTGTGAGTTCACTCACACTGTATTAGGTTAATACTGCAAAACACATGCATTTACCACAGAGATTCAGGCACCACACTGATGTTCCCACACACACAATGACATCTACACAAAAATAATCCAAATAAATACATTTTTTACTAAACGAAATCCTCCTAGAGAAAGATGCCCACCCCAAACAAGCAACTTGATCTACATTCACCCCTGACTGCTCTACCTCAAAAACAAAGGGCAGCATTTGAGTAGTAATACTGTTCTTGGTCCTGTGGCCTTTCTAGACTTTAAGACTATACCTCCTTTAATTCAGTATTAACTTGTTACTCTTCTGATCAAGTAACTATTTCCAACCATAGAGGTTTGGGGGGAGGAAAAAAGGCACTTCAAACAGCAAACATGCATTTAATGTTATCTAGCAATGTTGTTAAAATTGTGTTAACTGTGAGAGCACTGTCAACATGGAAAAAATAAATCCACATGTCCCACCAGTCACATCTACACTAAACAGCCTTTTATTTTAAAGCCAATAAAGTTGTATAAGATA
Organism: Rhagologus leucostigma; assembly: GCA_013397725.1. Classification (NCBI taxonomy): domain Eukaryota; kingdom Metazoa; phylum Chordata; class Aves; order Passeriformes; genus Rhagologus; species Rhagologus leucostigma. Next base: position 328,318 of record VZTD01003112.1, read on the forward strand.
CATATACACATAAAGAAGGACAGAAGACCTTCCCTGTAAAATCTGGTTCACAATGGCACAAGCTTGTCATTGCCAACACAGTCTCGAAAGTAAGTACTGCAAAGATACACCCTGTTGTAACTGAGCTGCCATTGGGATTTCTGTCAGTACACAAATCTATTAACCATGACATATATAAAAATGAAATCAAACTTCTTGATTAAGCAGTATGCGTTCTCTTCCAGTCTAGTTACTTTTTTCTTTATTTCAAGAGTTCTTTCACCAGTCCTGTATTTTTCTGTACTATGTACAAACTGAAATGTAGCAACTTTTATTAAAAAATTGAAAAGAAATGGCACAAGTTGTGTGTTACTCACAGGACTGTAACTCACTGTTCTCTGAAGGTAATTAACATTCACTTGTTTTGTTTCAATAGGTAACAAATTTTTGGCAGGGGCCAACCTTTTCTTCTGCCTTTGTAGAACACTTAAAACACTTGTTGTGACCCCTTAAGGAGAGCATGTGAGAGCTACTCCATAGAATGAAATTACATTGTATTATTACTATGAATAGAGGCAATACACAGTCTATGTTTTATGTTATTAGTAATGACAGAAAGTCAACGTGTTAAAATGCTTAAGAATGTGAAGGACATGGCTTTAACCATTCTTTACAGTTTTACATTACTTGAATAACTAGGTGTCATGGCTTCTTAAAGCACCCTTCTAACATGCATGACATCCAATTCTGAACCAAGCTAGTAAATGAATAAAGTATTTCTTTTTTTGAGTATTTCAGGCTTTCAATTTAGCTCCAAAAGGATCAAAATGACAAAAAAAAATTATTAACATTCCTACCAGAGCCATGCGTTAAAAGCATTAAAAAAAATAGTGGGTTAACTCAGTTTCTCTTCTACAATCTTTTTTTATTAATTTTTTCATACAACTGAGCTGCTGAAAAATACTGAGTTTTTTTCTAAATGTACTGCATTTGTTGCATAAACATTGCTAGCATTTTTTTAAATAGTAACACTCTCTGTTTTGATACCAAGTACATTTCCTTAGCAAGTGGGTACATGACACTGTAGGCAGCACTGTGTGCCAGACAGGAGACTCTGCTGAACACAGCACACACAAAAGCAAGTACTTTGTTCTACATACCCGAGTGTCCAGGGAAATGTTGGCAGTCTTTCCATCCACTGTGATGCACAGGACAGAGTCATCTTTGGAGCTCACACAGTCCTCTCCAAACATATCCCTAAAGCAAAGACCCGTGAGTGTAAGATGTGGCCAAATAGCAAACTTAGGTTTTTCTATTAACCCTGGGGTCACTTTTTCAGGTATCACCTTTCAGCAACAATTACTTAACCCACTCAGATGTAATTAAAAATATCAATCTTTATTATCACAGTGGGTATCAAATAACAGTTAGTATTTTACCAAAATAATCTCATCATAGACAAAGGGAAGGATTCCTTTGATTTCAAAAGAGGCAAGATTTCTACATAAATAACAGAATACACATCAGAGTAAGTTTTAAAAGAGATGTGATCCAAAGTTGTTTTTATTAACAATTTGTAGCATAAAATTTGGAGACAACTTAAAAATCTGTTTCTGGAAGAAATAACTGGGCCCTGTATTCAAAATTTTAATGGTGCTGAGAACTTTTTACTGTACCTCTTTCTTTACTTAATTCCTGGCCTTCACAGAAATTAGACTGAAGCAAATTTGCATGAAATATTTTTACATATCTTTAAACTCTATTATATTAAGACTGTTCTATTTACATGATTAACAGTGCTCATTTTCCTTTAGAAAAATATATACAACTTACTGAAGCATGATCTCCATTCTCTTCCTATACACATCCATATCTATTTTTTTGGAAATCTTATTTACTGCAGCTGAAAAGAAAAAAAAATTACTTTCACAGACATTTACCAGGAGGGAAAAACAGCTAATTGATAAATCCTAGTCACAAACTGACTTTCCTGAAAAACAGTCCAAAAACTAAATAAAAGATGTATATTTAAACAATTTATAAAAAAATGTATTAAAAAAAAAGATGAGAAAGTAAGAACTGTTATGGGAATTTATAAACTCAGGTGAAAGGATTTTTAACAAATGTGTTGAGTCAGGTATGGGACTAAACACCAAAGGAACGCTGACTGCTATTATACAAAATTGTTAAAATATATAATGAAAAGACAAGAGAAGTAATCCAGTGAAAATAAACACCTATTTGTCCATACAGAATCATAGAATCATAAAATGCCCCAGATTAGGCCATACAAAACTTAATCACTTTAGATTTTTTTGTGTAAGATTTAACTTATTTTAAACAAAGCCATGCTTGCCACAGTCCATTATCAGTTGCCAGGTAAGAGAAAGTTTCAACAAATGAACATGTCACAAATAATGAACACCAACTTGTAATTCTGTTTTTCAGTAGCAAATTTTAGTCCCTAGGAAGTTCTATAAGGCAAGGAAATACAATAAGGGGATTGCAATCTATTGGAAGGCATTATTTCCCTCTAAGCTTGATGTTAAAAAAAAATACGAAGAAATGCCTCAGTTAAATAAGCATACATCAAACTTATACCTTTCTGTATTTTGGGATTTGACTGAACTTCCAGTATCACTGTTGTCACAGTGTCTGCATACATATCATTAGCAGGATTTGCCACCCACTGGAAAACAAAAAAAAATCGTAATTTGGACTGAGTGAATAATGCAGCATAAAGACAATATAACATTAATTGCATTCTCCTTTTTGCTTTTCTCTGAATTCCAGCTTTAAATGACTGTCATAGATTTCACATCAAATTATTGACTACGTTTAACTGGGTGTACTCCAGTAACTTCTCATGAAAAATTCAAGCTTTTGAATGTTTCTGAGCACATTTACAAAATAATTAATTACCACAACTCCTTGGGGGAGGAAGGAACACCATTTGATGTTACTTCCAATTCCTATCTATCAAATAACAAAAGGGCACCAAATCTGCCATTATACTCATGAGATGCCACAAAAAAAAGCAACTGGCAGTGGATAAACGAAATAACACACATCCACACAGGACCACAGCTCAAGGGGAACTTCGTTCTAGCCTTTGCTCTACTTGTCATCCAACAGAAAACTCCTTAAAACATTGAATTCTGCATGGCATCTGTTTGGTATTATTTTGCAGAAACTGGAGAACAAAATAGTTTTTTCTCCCTCACCAATGCCCACCTCAAGGACTACCATGCCTGGTTCCTGGATCACAGTAATATTTTTGAAAACCTTCAGGGCTGGTTTTTGTTGGATTTCTATTTCTTCTACATCACCTAAGAAGTGACAACAAATGGTTAGCAATGATAAAATTAAACTGGAAGCAAGACTAACTTTATCTGCATAAGAAAATAGGTCAGTTTAAGAATGAGAGGGGTTGTCTGTTATCACAACTGCTCAGAGCAGCTTACAAAATGGAACCACATACTCTCTTCCCTTACCTGACAATATTATTTTCTTTGTTCTGGATTGTTTGGGGGTTTTTATTAGTTAATACTGGCCATTTTACTTGGTTTGAATTCTCATATTTGACTAGCTTAGTACACTGATGGTGAGTGAGTACACCAACAAAAAAGAAAACAAATGAGAAATTTATTAATTCTGCTCCATTTGCAGAAGTAACCAGCTCTTACCCCCTTAAAGGATAACCCATTGCTCACATAAGCATAGAACTTAAACCAAAAGCACTTGTGTGCCTGGTAGCACTTGGGTTATGAGACTTGAACCTCAACTGAATATAGGTGTTCTCTTCACTAGTGACACAAATTAGATTCTGACACCAGAGAATAAAAAAATCTGAGCTTTACATCTGGGAAGGGAACCTGCAAAGTGTGTGTACCTCTAATGAACTAGGACAGGAGCTGCCCCTAACCCTTGAGAAAGCCAGAGAGAGGCACAGGGGATCATCCCAGTGTCAGGTTTAAATGGCTTCTCATTCAGCAAAGGCCAATTCTTGCCTCTTAGGGAGGCACAGAAGAGGCTGTCTGTCACAAAGGAGGGCAGAGCTCTTGTTTTTATTAATTGGATGGCATTGGCCATTCCATTTGGGGCTAGAGATACAAGATCAATTAATAAAGTTTCCATCAGAGTGGCCAGAGCACTCGCTTTGGGGGCTGACACATAGAAATCGGCCTATGCTCTATACTGCTATATGCTCATCACAGTAGAATTGCCCCCCAAAAGCTGTGTCATACTCATGAACTGGATCTGGCAGAAGCTGCATAGTCAAATGAATGTTGTAAAATGGGAAGAAATCTCCAGTCAGAAGACCTCTGAAGACTGGAAGTTGTTTTAAAAACTGCCCAGGATAAATCATGACCGTTTCCTTCCACATACGCACCGGTGAGTTTCTGTAGCTGGTAATAAAGCAGATTAAAAGGGCCCGTGTAGGGAATGGCCTGTGTCTGTGTCACCGTGCTCATTGCCAAGTCCGTGTAATCTGAAATAATTTTAAAAAGTACATGTTAAAAATTTGCCCTTTGAATTTACTTCCTAATAAATAAAATTGCCATTGTAGATAAATAATGGCATTGATACATGTAAGATAAGAGGGCTGAAAAGGCCAATTTATAAGAGGAAGGTGGAGTACCTACTATAAGATAAATAATATAGCTGTGGTTAGGAAACCAGCTTGTTATATTATCCTGCCTATTAGAGACAATGAACTAGGGCAGCAGAACTGCTTTCCCACAAGCTCTTCTGACCTTAGATTTAATTCCTCTGCTATTCTGAGAATAGATCAATTCCTTGAGTAATAATCATAGGAGGACTACACAAATATTTTCTCTGTTCTGTAGCTTTTACACTAAAAACTAATGACATTTTAGAAAATGGTAGGACTATTGACTGAGGTGTTTTTTGGTTCTCATGGGTATGTTTTATGCATATTCTTGCAGAGGAAAAGGTTTTAAGAAACCTGAAGGGAAACAGCATTTTGCTTCTTTTCTGTTAGAGAAAGAAAAGATTTTGAGTGAACAAGAAGTTGAATGCCTTTCTTTTCACTACAACAGTTCAGAACTTTGATCTAAATTAAAACGAAATAAAACTGAGATGTTCACTAATTGCTTATGAAACACAAAACTGCAGGAAAAAAACCCAGAATTGTAAGTGCTTTAATGACACAGTAGTGACCTACTGATCGCATCACTGTCTGTACTTACTGGAGAGGTCACATGGAGAAAGGATGTGATAGTTAAAATTTCTTTTAACAAGGATTCCAGAAATTCTCTGTCCTTGCTCTGGTTTCTTATCTGCTAAAGATCCCATCACCTGGAGAGAAAAAACACATACAGGGCAACAAGGCAATCTGAAGTATTCACAGCTTCAAATAACAATGGAGATGAAATATGGTTTTCTCAGAAAAATCAGAGTATAAAATTAACTCTGAAAACAAAAGGTTAGAGTAACCTAGAAACTTTCTGAGACATAACACAAGAAAAGTTTGAAAGAATGAAGAACCAAAGAAAAATCCAAAACAACAAAAAACCAACTTCAAAATAAAAACCCTGGAACCAAACCCCAAATACAACTAAACACAGAACATTCACATACTTTGAGACCCTGGAAAACATGTAATTTGCAATCAAATAAAAACAGAGCCTTGGAAGATCACATGTAGTTTTTATACCAGAAGAAAATACTGTTCTACGTGTAAGAAAACATTGTTTTCATACCTTGGCAAGTTTTTCTCCTCTGAAGTTTAATGTCACAGCTTCGGTATTCCTAGGATTATGAACTTCTATATGAACCTCGTCATTATCCTCATACTCCCGTATCAATGCTGCTTTCAATCTGGCCATTTCATTCTGCTCACCGTGAACTAAAATCTATAAAAAATACAGTTTTCCTATTAAGCAGAAGTTATTTGTCCAACCAGACATGTTTAGTAAGCAAACTGTCCAAGAAAATTGCCATATTCTATCTCATCTTTGTAAAAATGCAATTCTGTGAGGTCATAGCGTATGATATGTGAGCTCAATTACAATTCTGTGTGTCTTTGAATTCTCTGCATTATTTGAAGGCTGGGATTTCACAACCCTGAGTATTAGCTGAGAAACACATGCAGCCAAGCAGAGTGCGTTACAGAGATCCTATTTAAGTTTTTGCACACAAGTATTTTGTTGTATTATGAAAGGCAAGTATTAATTTAAGTTCAACACTAAAAGTTAGTTTGCTTTACATTTTTGTGTCTGTGTGTAGATATAAACATAATAAACGTGCAATTCAGAGAGGATGCTTCACAGTTCACAATTTTCTTTGCCAAGTTACATCTTCTTTTCTTCTGCTATGATTTTTTTCTTTCTTATCTGTGCTTGCACACTGTTTTCTCCACCGGTTTCAGATCCTAGTCCTCATTTTCACATTCTGGTCCTTCACACCTCCTGCTTCCCATGATTTGCTCATGCTTTTCCCTGCAAGTGCTGCCTTTGCCATTTGCTGTCTGCAACATACCTTCAATAAATGTTTTCTTATTTATTTCAGGGAAAATTGCAGTGAATTATTCCAATACCAGCATCCCCAACTTAATGTTGTCCTATACTGTATCTTACTTGCAGAAAACACTGCTGAAACAGATTACAGACCACACCACTGTCTGGAAAGTCATCCCCAGGGATCCAACACTCAAGACCAAGTTCATTTTTACTTTGCTAAGGTAACATGACAAAAAATGATTAAAATCTCCACCTTTAATTATTCAAAGCACAGGGATGCTGGCTACTGCTAGACACCAGTCCCCGCTTTGAGTCAAGGCTGTGAGTTGCCTTGATGAATCCCACTCTGGAGAAACGGGCAGCATGGATACTGACCACATGTGGAGGTTTCAGGGCCCGGATAAATTCACTAGTTTGTTGATAATCTGTGTGAGCAGAGAAAGAAATGTAATCCACAGACATCTTCAGTGGGAGTTTTTGCCCTGACATAGTTGTGATCTCTTCAGGTTCAGACATGATGTGCTAGAAAAAAAAAGGCACCTTAATTAAAAAAAGTAAAGCCTCCTATAGACACCATATAACTAATGCTTTACATTTCAAAAATCAATGAAATAATAGTGACAGCTATGTTACATGTGAAGCGGTTAAAAAAATCTCTTAAATTTCCCAGAACACACACTCACACATGAAAAAAGCATGCACAACACACACCATTCCATCTTGTGCCTCCTCAGCAGATCTGGGGGTTCATCCTTCTTCTAGATAAATCTTTCTAATTTGCATCAAAATGGTAACAAGTGCGTGACTTCTATCTCTAAAGGCAAAACTAGATGCTGTGGTTGCCCTTAGCTGCTGGAATTTGGAAGGATTTCATTCCCTACAGACAGACAGTGGAACGAGGTGCACAGGGCAGTCTGATCTCTGACACATAAGTAGTGTTAGACTTAATATCAACTTCTCTAGAACTAGGATTAGGGCTACCTTTTTGAAAATTTAAGCAGTGGAGAGGTCTAAAGTACCAATCATTCTTTCTCATGACAAGGTAACTGCCCCTAGAAAAGATTATTCTATATAACATCACTGGAAAGGACCATATGCAAATTTTCTGTACTTTTCATTAGCATTAGCCAAAAGAAATCAGTTTTGACTACGTACTCATATGTAACTGACAACAATCTCAGTAAATCAAATAAAGACAGTTGCTATTGACCAATTCTTTTCAAACCTAACATGAATGCTACCTGTCATCAAGAGCTTGTGGTACATGAGCAACTCACCTTAGCAAGAGTTCCTTCAACACAGTACCCTGCAATAATGACTCCATTTCTCTTATCTGTGCACCAGCTCTCAAATAGCTCCCTGGATAAGCCACTCTGCATCATACCTGGGGAAGCCATCACAACACTTGGGCCAATGTCATCAAAGTGATCCATACTCTAAAAAGACACAAATAATATCAGTTACCACAACTCACTTGAACAAAGGACAGCCCAGCTGCACCCTTGAACAATGTACAAGAAGGGCCCTGTGTTCACAGATTGTATCCCATCCTCACAAAAACTACCCTTTGCAGGAAAACTCCTCTTACTGATACACCCACAAGGAGTAAACTGCAAGCACAGGGATCTATAGTGGAAGAAATGTTGGGGCATAAGCTCCCCTCAAACAGCCCTCTAAGCACTGGGTCAGCAGATATAAACCTGGACCTGATCAATCTATTAGGATATTAAGGCTATTGACTGGCTCAGCTGATTTGAGCATGGTGCTATAAACACCAAGGCTGTGGGTTTGATCCCCGGAGAGGCCATTCATTTCAGAGCTGGACTCCACGATCCTTGTGGGTCCCTTCCAGCTCAGAATATTCTGTGCTATCAGGATATTAAACATGCAAACTATTCAGCAAATATGAACTCTTCTGTCACGTTCACGTTTTTTTTAAGAATCTCAAGCTTACCTTCAGATTACTAATATGCTTGAAAACAAAAGGATTGTTGATGTTAATTTGCTTGCGGATTTTGTCATTCATGGCATTAACGTATGTCTGATAAACTGCCATACACTTCTTTGCCAAAGAGGAGGCATAGTATATTGGGATATCATGGAGTTCAGGATGATTCTGCCAGTATTCATCTAAAAAGCCAAAACAATCAAACAAAATAATTAAAAAAGAGCAAAGCAAAAAAAACCCAGCCACCAAACAACAAAACACAAAATTCCATCTGCAAGATTGTTTATAGAGTGTGTGCTTCTCAGAAACATTAGTAATTCTTGTAAAACAGATTTAGCAGTGGGCTTTTTCATTTTTATTACAAAAAATCAGCATCACAGCCTCTTTGTTTTCATCTGCTTTTCTAAAACAGTCACCAGCTAGAACTGTATACAACCAGTACAAACAAACAAACAGGCAAACAAACATGACAAAGGTGAGCTGCAGATCCTTTCGGCAGGTCAAATTTCAATCAACCCCCACCTTCAGCTACAAGGTATAAAGTATAGATGATACTACACAGCAGTAAGTCTACATTTAAGACAACAGAAGTTTTACTACACCTCTACAATAAAGCTAAAACATCCCTGTCAAATATTAATTATACATCTAAGAGCCAGAGAAATCTGCACACAGATTTGTTCGTGACAATTCACTATAGGAACATCCTGTAAAATTCATGGAGTTCAAGGTGAGAAGGAATCACTGAATTATCAAGCCTGGCTTCCTGTATACCACCAACAGTTATATTTTACAAGCCCAACTGGAACAAAAACAAGGAAAGAGTCTCCATTAACCACAACTTATTTTATCAAGATGACAGTAACCATGAGTTTCCCTAAACACAAAGAAGAGATCTGAATGCAGCTGTACAAATGTAACTTATCGGTTTTCCCATCTGGATACAGTTCTGCTAGTCTGAAAGATACTTATGTTGCACAACTGAGGCACAATCATCCAAAAGTAGAGGTACACTCTTTTGGCTGTATTTGTGCATTTACAATGACATTACAATGGGCTTTTACCTAACGTTTCTGATTTGCAGGCAAAGCTTCTCACAACATTTCAGAGAGGTTCATTGCCATGACTACCTTAATAAGCTCAGGTGTAAGGTGGAAACAGCCAGTAAAAGATAACCAGTCACAGGCTGAATTCATCATCATTATTTTCTACACCATAACACAGTATTTTATTTTTGTCATACAGTTACAGAAAGAAGAAAAATAAACACAGAAGCCTGCAGGCTCAGCTGTGTAGGCATATGAGATGCAATTGCATTTTCTACCTAATTAAGCATCCAATTGCATGTCTAGCTTTGCTAGATATATTTTCAAGCTTATCTTTAGAAACTCACTGTAATATCTACACACAGCAAAGAGAGGCAAACAAATTACAACCTAATGGCTACACAAGGTTGCAAATGTTCAGTTTTTATGTTCTCTATAAATAAAAAAACCCTCTTTCAGTCAATGAGAAGTAGTAAATGATCCTACAACATCAAATACTACCCCATGCCTATGTCCAAATTTCTTGTTAACATCTGAACAGACTAGTAAGACATTTTGAAAACAAACTAGTTTCTAAGACTGAGCTAAACTGAAATGAAAAGTGAGAAAAATTTCAAGTAGTTTAGAGAACGCTTCATATTCAACACCCCTAAATATAAGCATTTTAAGCTTGAGATAGTTATCTTTTGATCTTGCCGGCATTTGAATGAGCAGAAAGACTAGTGAAAAAATCACGTAACATAGTACAAATTAAATGTGCTAAAAGGAAGCAAAGAGGCCTGGGAATAATTTACTTAAAAATGGTTTTACCTGAAGTACCATTTAACAACTATCTATATATTTTATGTGAAGTAGCTGGTTATGTTCATGTGTAATTCTCACTCATTTTTGTTCAAAAGCCCAACTTGCTTTTCATATTATTAGGACTTCAGAAGTGTTATAAGTGTCCTTTATGGTCTTCTAAGCTTTTCCTATAAAGAGTTTTTCATACTCACAAACATAGTTTGTGAATTAAAAGGCAAAAATAGTAGAACTTTAGAAGAAAATATACCCCTTTTTTAGCAGTACAGTTTATATAAAACAGTTGTTATTGTAACTGGTTATTTTTCAGTTTGTAATAATTGTCCGCAATTGCTGAAATCCTGATTCAAAAAGACTCAAAAGCCAAGCACGTATTACCACACCATCATCTCTTCCTTTCTAGGTCTCCCATCCTACCTCACAAAGCAGAACTGGTTGGTTTACTGGATTTTTTGCATTTGAACAAACATGCATTATATATTAAATTATAGGTAATTAACATGCTGTAAAAAGGTTGAAGCGTTGTTCAAGGAATTATAATATCTGAAAACATTCTAAATCACTTTATGTGCCTTTTCATTAAGCGGAGCTGGGAAGGTACATACCTAAGATTAGAAGCAGTTCTTGAGCTCGACCCAGGGCAAACACAGGGATGAGACCTCGGCCCCCTCTGTTCACGATGTCGTGAACGGTGTTGCAGAATCTCGCCTCCCGCTCTTCCCTCTTCTCGTGAATGTGAGTGCCATACGTGGATTCCTACACGTGGAGAGACAGAGTATTGAGAGGGCTGACACAGAGAATAATTCCTGATCTTCTCCTCTGAACCCAACACAAAAAAAGCAGATAAACATAAGATTAACATCCCGGGGGAAAGAGGGAGAGAGGTCAAAGAGAGGGAAAAGTCAAAACCACCCCCAAGTTCCCAAAACCACCCCATTTTGCAAAACTTACAATTATAAGAATATCAGGTTTAATATTGGGAATCTCAGCTGCCATCAGATGTCTGTCTTCCTGCCTTGAGAAATCACCCGTATATAACAGCTGTTGAAGACAAAGAGCAGGAGGTACTCTGGTTACAAGTTCTAACAAGTCAGCAGCCTTTAAAAAGCTGTGCAAAGATGGTTTCAAGGAATTTTTGATAAAAAGGTCAGCTGTACTTTAAATGAGACTCTTCTGATGTGAAGAGTGCTTACAATATTAGGTCAACAGTACTACAATACAAGTATTTAAACCCCAATAGTAAAGGTTTTCCAAGCAGTACCATAATTCTAACAAAACTAGGTAAACAATTATTAAGGTCTTATTTTTCATTTGAGATATCAAGGTGCCATTTTCAGCCTTTTGCATACTTGCACTGACCACTAAGGAGTAAAAGTAGACATAACATAAAATACAGCAACTCCTAAGAGGAAGTAAATAGAAGATAAAACTGCATTTACATATCAGAATGCAAATATAATAAATAAACCAATAAAATCTTTTACTAAAAATCCTTCTAGGATTTTCTGATACTAAAAAATGCCTGTAATCTAACTGATTTTCCAAATGGAATAATTATGTTCCCCATTACACCAAGAAGTAATTTTTAATTGTTATTTATTTTTAATGGATTCTTAACTGCAGGGTGGAATGCAACTCTCTGCACCCAAATTGATGGTTTCAAAACTGACTTTTTTTTATTTAACAGTAATTCCATTGATGAAAATGTGAATAATAAATAACATCAGTGACAGCAGACACCTGCTCTGCCAGGTAACCTATTATCACAGGGAATTAAAGAAAATAATGGATATTAAAACCCAATCCATTTGAGTCATTCATAGTAAGAGGGAAATCTTCACCATGCCTCAATCAGAAAAAAACCCAAAAAAGAAACACTAAGAGATCTAAATCTTATTGTGATCATTATACACTCAGCTCTATTTCTAGGCTTTTTTTAAACTTTAAACTTTTATATTTCTCAATCATTATAAATCGTGAACAAACTTCTACTGGGCAGCAAGCCTCAGAACCACCTTCTCTCTTCCCTCTTCAGGGCTGTGTGAAACTTTCCTTGGACAGTGATTATCCTGCTGAACTCCAATTCATGGGATGAGTTTCAAGTATCTGGTTTTGGCACAGTGCTGCTGTGATTATATGATGAATTACTTAATCCCTTTGTGCCTAAAATTAATAATAATCTTATTTCTTTAGGTACTTTAGAATAGAAGTGTTATGAGAAAAATGTAACTTGCATACATTGACAAATGTCATTTAAGCACTTGAGACAGGGAGACACGTAAATGAGAATTACAGGAACAAACATCTATTCACAGATTTTACTAAAATGCAGCTTCCACACAACTGCCTCAGCTCCCAGCTGCCTCTGATCAGACCAGCACAAGAAACTATATGTTTAGTGGTTCCAAGTCTGAGTTATGTCTCAGACTCCCATACAATAATCCAAACATCTTACCTGATCTGTGTCACTTGCCAGTTTTAATCAATGAGCAAATACATGTCCTAGGCCAAAGCCTCTCACCTTGACCTGAGTCCAAGTCTATTGGACAACTCCAGCCACCATGGGGGGGGCATAACAGACAATAATAATTAATGACTACATTAGTACTCAGGCTTGATTTCATCTTATAATAAAGAGAAAATACCTTCACACCAGCTATTTCAATCATAAACATGGCTGCTCCCAGGACATGGCCTGCGTGGTAGCACCAGAATTTGATTCCTGCCACCTCTTTCACTTCATGGAAGTTGATGGTCTCAATCTTGTCCATGCTTTCTTCCAGGTCTGTTTCTGTGTACAGCATGTCATCCGCTGAGATGTTACTGGATATAAGTGAAATGGCTTATTATCAGCTTATCTGAACAGCTAGAAAACACTTCCTGGCTTTTCCCCACTGACAGATTTCCATTCAGTAACACCACCTCTCCTATGTTAGAAATCAAGTCCAGGTACTCTAATGTAGCTCACCCCAGGAGAGTTAAAGTATCTGTCTTTTGAAAGATAGAATAGTCTTCTCAGTTCAGAATCTGCTCTCTATTTCTCTAAAGTACCAAGAGATTCCCAGCCCTGGACAGAGATCAGCAACTTAGCTTGTAACAGTCTTTGAAAACCACATGGATCCATGCTTTTCCTACCAGTTCAGAACAAACAAGTTAAAAGAGGACTGTTCATCAGGTTTCTGACCCAAGCTCAACACAGCTGAGTTGAGATATGCTCAGAACCATTGCAGTCACATGGAAATGATGTGTCAAGGCATGAAACATAAGAAAACAAAAATATAAAAGAGAGAAAAAAACACCCCAACATGTAAGTAACAGAGCACTCTTCGTATATTTAATATTTAATCTGTCTTTGTCCTGAATAGTGAATTGTATCTTTAGGAGATTAAAATTCACTACAAACTATCCATGAGGTAGTAAAATGATTCATTACTTCTAATCTGGTTATATGTAATGTTGCTACTTATGATGACATCTAGGTTCATCCAGCTACTTTTGTAGCTTCATCTTAAGTTTCCCATTGGATATAGAGGTGAAATAACTCAGGAAGAGACACCACACAGGTTAGCTTACCTGACTTTAACGTAGTCTGAAAGAAGCCATCTGTAAATAGCTTTTGTGGCATGAGTCATAAATGTCCTTCCCTTAAAACTTGTTTTCTGTAAAAACCATGGCAAAGCCCCACAGTGATCTAAATGGAAACTTAAAACAGACACACAAATCCAATTAATACATTCATATTACACAACACTAATATATAATATCCATAACTTACTACTTCACTGGACTAACGTCATGAAAATCCAGAAACAGAATTTTCAACCTTCTTGCTAACTCTGCTGGTCTATGTTCTGCAGACTAGTGACTAGAAAGACAACCAAGAAAAGGTAAAACTAATACAGGAAATTGTCCATTAATTGCCAAGGTTTTACGTGTATAGTATTAGAATTACCTTCTTTTCATAATTTCCATATAAATTTAGAGGGAGAAAAGGAACAGGAACCAGGGACACTAAACATCAAAGATACAAGCAAACTAAAAACACAATACTAATCTTGCATGTTACACACTACAGTTTAAAACAGCATCTCCTAAAATTAAATTATTTGTTCACAATTCTAGTTAAACCTATCTTAAGAAACTACTTTTGAAATACACATAGAACAAACACATACCACAAAAACTCACGATTTTATGGAGAGCTGTTTATTACTGATTACATCATTCAGAAATGGCTCTCCTCGTCTCTCAGCCACTAAGCAATACTTAAACCACATTCAAAGCTTGTGTCTCCAAGAACCTTTTTAATTCAAAGCAAATAGAGCAAAAACCATAACCAATACTCTTCTGTAGTCTTTGTGTAGAAAATTCGAGCTGTCACAATGGTATTAAAGCAGGCCAGGTTATAAGAGTCAGAAATCACAGCGAGCTCAGAGAAGAGTTGTGTGTCAAAAGTGAATGAACATCCTCAATATTCAGTCCTTAATTCTAAATGGAGATCTTCTTTTTTATTAAAAAAAAAATCTGGAAACTAGAATTTTTCCATATCATCTAAATAACACCTATTTTCAGCCTCTCTTAATAACCTACAAGTGAACACAGCTCAGACCACGACCTTAAGTTATTTGTTCCTTTAGGTGCCACTTACTGACTAATGAGGAGGAGATCAATCTCAGCTGGATCTATCAAATCAATGTAAGGAAGAGCATCCATTCCTTCCAGCCCAGGATGGATTCCACAGTCAAGCTGAAAAGTGAAAGAACATTAAAGCTTCTAACAGAACATATAAAAACCCCTCTTCCATTTTGGTCTATTATATAGTTATTAGTGACTGGTAACTTTTAGCATCATACAAAATAAGTTGGTTTTTTTCATTAAACATTACTTTTAGCATTGAATTTCAAGTAGAATGGTTTGGGCTGGAAGAACATACATTATATAGGTGATATAGTTTTGTTTCACAGCACAGCCTCTGTGATGCCTAATATCATATATGCTATACTGCTCCAGAAAGCTACCAAATGTGCCATTTCTAGCACTGTGTCTGACTTCAGTGCAGAGGCTGAATTTAACCTCCAGCATTTCAGATCACTTCGGTGATCTGAAGTACCACACTGAGAAGGCATACAAAAGGATTCATGCAATAATTACCATTATTTTTCTTCCTTTAAACTCCAGAATGATGCATGACCTTCCTACTTCTTGGCCAGCACCTCTGCAAAAGGATACCAAAGTCATGAGGATTGAAACAACCTACACACACCGCCCAGACATAATTACATTGGATGCCTTTACTGGGATTATTTTTCTGTGTAGAAATAACAACTGCATGGTCCTTTTAAGCTCATATATCCAAAGTACCTGAACAGCTGTACTTATTTCAAAGGAAACGAGGCCCTACGTAACGCAGCAGAAATAAAAACAACCTGTTCGAGGAAATTATTTTGGCCTGTTCTGTTTTTTACTGAGCACTCGAGTCTCAAACTATTGACACGTATAATTAAAGTTCACCTAAGTAACAAATCGGGCCGAATAAGCCTGCAGTCGCATCTTCAAGCTGTCTCAAAAACAACGCTTGTGGCGCTACCAGAAACACCCTCAGACCGCAGTGGCATCTTTACCAGGGAAAGAAGCAGCTCCCAGCGGTGCTGCCTGGCCCCACCCTGGCCCTCCCTCGCCCCTCGGCCCGGCGCGGCTCCCCAGGCGCTCACAGGGGCCGGATGAGCAGCTGGTCGCTTTCCTCGGCCGGGATCAGCGCCTCAGCTTTGCGCTTGGCCGCCATGGCGCCGCGCTGCCGGCGCCTTCCACCGCCCCGCCCGCGCCTGCGCCCGCCCCCGCGACCCGGAACGGGATCGGCATCGGGAACGGCCCCGGCAGCGAGAACGGCCCCGGCAGCGAGCGGGCCCGCCGCGCCCGGTGAGCAGCGGCGCGGGGAGCGGCCACATCGCTGTGTCACTTGTCGGGTTACTGGCCGGGGACGGAGGAAGGAACGGGGAGAGAAGCGAAGGCGGGACGCGGTGCTGCCCTGCCCGGCTTCTCGGGCCGCTCCCTGCACCCATAGGGGCAGAGATGCTGCGCGGAAAGCCCGGGAGCTACTGAGGGTTCGTCTAATGCACTCAGGTCGCTCGTGGAGCAGTGGGTGTTGTGCCTTCTCGGAGGCCGCTGCAGAAGCGGCAGATGCGCCCCTGTTGCGGCCGCAGGCGCTGTGCAGGAGGCGCTGGCAGATCCGTGCTGGAAGCTGGGGAGGCCCGGCGTCGGGAATGTGCCCTGCCCTGTGTACCGCTGGGTGCTGAGAGTGGCCTTTAGTCCGCCAGGGACCCAGTGTTTGCTTAGTGACGGACACAGCAGCGGCCTAGGGACGGTGATCCATCACTGCATCGCACAGCTAAACTCCTCCTTGTGCTTCTTCCATTATTTTCTGCAGGGTGAGCTGTCTTCCGTAGGCTGTCGATCTCCTTTGTCCTCTTTATTCCACCTGCTCAAAGTTTCTGAAGTTTCGTAATGAAAATAATTCGTCTCTGAAGCTGAGAAATAGGGTTTCACTCTCTGACAAAGAGCCAGTATCCTGTTGCTTGACACTGGCCAGGCAAATGTTAAGTGAAGCAAGGTGGTAGTAGTAGGGCAGGCACAGGAAAAATGCTTCTGGAATGCTCTCAGAACTGCCAGTAACTCAGTTCTAATGCAGTAAATGTACCACGCGTTTTGCTTTAATTTTCAGGATTATGTTAAGTAGTAATGGCTGCTCCTATGAGTATTCCAATCAGTAGTTCTTCAGAAGTAGGTTGGGATGGGGGTTTTTTTTGGTGGGTTTTTTGTTTGTTTGGGTGTGTGGGGGTGTGTGTTTAGTCGGGGAGGGGCGGGAATAGATTTTGCGCTTTTTTTCTTGTTTTACTGGAAACAGTCATTGGAGCAGGGAATGCGTTGGATGCACTTTATAGGGCACTTAAATTGTAGTCACAAATAAAAATCATGTAATACATTTAGATGGGAATATAAATTTTAAATTTTGCCTTGTTTCTAAATCTATATGTGCATTAGAAACTGACCTTTGCAACAGTCTGTGAGCTGGGTGGTAGCCTTTTTTGACGATTCAGAAGGATAGGGAAGTTTTAGCAGAGAGCTTGAGGAACCTTCCCCAGTCACACGTAAAGAGCACCTGAGTAAAATTCCTACCTCCACTCACAGAGTCCTGTACAAGTTTCCACTTTTTGTCCACTTTGGATACAGTCATTTGCCTGGACCTCCTTCCCTTGATGATATGACAAGCTTTTTTTTTTTTCTACCTAGAAGATCTTCCTTGATCCAATTATGAAAAAATGTTTAGAAAAGGAAAAAAACGACACAGCAGCAGCAGCTCACAAAGCAGTGAAATCAGCACTAAAAGCAAGGTAAGCTGAATGTGGTGTTTATTCTCCTTGTGAAGCACTTTGGTTTGTTGCAAGTTAACAGCTCAGTGGTTCACTTGCACTGATGGGAGGATGGGATTTCTATAAAATGCCATGTTCCCCAAGGAGAACTTCTACTTCAGTTCCTCAGATTGTGTTATGAGAGTTAAGAATACCTATCCATCATAAAGCCTATTTTATTTTGAGATGAATACTCAGTGTTCTTCTTCACACTTCCCTAGTGAAATGCACAAATACAAGATTTTTCTGGTAGCACATAGTAAGGTTTGGAGGAAAAATTAGTACATTTGTTCTTAAATTTTGTCTTTAAAGACAGTGCCTGGTGCTAGGTACCAAGAATGAGTTTATTCTTCAGTACTTGTTGGTTTCTCAGTATCTTTAAAAGTATTCTAATTTTGAATAATGTGTTCGTTTTGTCTGATAGGTTTTAGAATGATCAGTTGAATATTCTCGATTTTCCAAGGTGCTGTTTCATTTCCCCTGCACTGCTATGTTATTTCAAGTATTGGTGACAAACATGTAGTTGTCAATTTCTTTAGGTTAAAATGCAGTACCAGAAAATTTTGGACATGACCCTAACGTTCATTTTTACTTTTTCTCTGTACATAACCTTAAGGTTCATTTTCTCTTTTTCTGTCATTTCCTCCTTCTTTCAAAATAACTTGGACTTCTCAATGGTTCCTGATGAACTTTTATCAGTCCAGTTTACATTGAGGCAGAAAGATAACTTCAGGAAAGAAACAGGTGGTACTGTTTTTTCCTCCCCATTTTGCAGTGCTTCTGAAGTAACTAGAACATAAACAGTAGATTTTTTTAAAAAAGAGTTGAGGCAGGACATCTAGAAGTGCATTGTTAATACGTTCTCAGTAACTTTCTGATGATGTTGATTTTTTTTTCTTAGTCTGTAGATTCCAGTCTTGGGGGACTTTCCAGGTCTAGTACTGTGGCCAGTCTAGATACAGACTCCACAAAAAGTTCAGGTATGTAATCAGATCTTGGGCAGATATGGGTGGAGCAGGATTAACTTTGTGTTTGTATAAAACAGCAGAAAATGGAAAAGCTTAAAATAGGTATTTTCAGTAATACTGAGTGAATCTGTTAGGTAGCCTGGTGACTAATACAGGCACAGCCCTAGTCCTCTAAGTGTTACTAATGATTCATCTAGGATTAAGTCACTGTTTTCAAAGTAAAGTGTCTGAGGAAGAAAAACTTAGTTGTGTTACCAGTCTGTTACCAGCATAAATCTGGTACAGCTTTTTGGATGGCTGTTTTCTGCTTTTCTGAGTTAACATTTGCACCAAAATAATAGAAATAAGTTTGATTTTACTTGGTTTTAGTCGCCAGATTACAGTGTGTCACTGTTGGACCAAACAGTTAATTTGAAATAAATCAACATCGAAAAGTAGAACCAGTTTTTCTATGTTTTCTGATTCAAGGTTGTTAACTCCAAATTTGAATCAGTATAAACAATGCTGTATCATGGATTCAGATGAAACTGTTGCCCTTACCAAGGTCTGTTCTAAATCCACCCAGGACAGTTCATTAAAGAGGAGTTAATATACTGTGATAAGTGTTTGATGAAAGTCTGCAAAATTAGGGAATTTAGTATGTTAGTCCTGTTAACAGCAGTTAGAATAGCGTTACAGTTCTGGAAGTCTTCAGAATGGCTTTGTTTTACTTTGTTCCAGGACAAAGCAATAGTAACTCTGATACATGTGCAGAATTCAGAGTTAAATATGTTGGTGCCATTGAAAAATTGAAATACAATGAGAGCAAAAGTCTTGAAGGGCCACTGGACTTGATAAATTACATAGATGTTGCACAGGTAAGTGGGTTACAAAAGGCAATACCAACAAAACAAAACAGCTTAAGCTTAGGTGTGTTTTTTGCATTTATCCTGTGGTCTGACATCCGTAAATTTTAGACTTACTTGAAGAAAGTGGCATGCTTAACCATTAACCTATGACTCTCAAAAGCCATCACACTCAGTTCTATAATTTTAAGTAACTGGAGAAGATGCACCCAGAGAACCATTCTGCAGAAGCAGGTTCAGAGCCAAGGCCCTTTTCATGAGTCCTTATTGAACAAGTCCCAGCTGAAAGCTGTCACATTGCCTCCAGCATGGTTAGGATTAGTATGCAGGAAGGAATATCTCCCCCAGATTTCTTCAGTACTGTAGAAGTTTTCCCATAGAGGAAAATGTCAAGTTTCTGCTTGCCATCACTCAAGAGCCTGTGCCCAAAGAACCTGAATAATATTTGGGTCATCCTTGGCAAACTCTGGTTGCTCGTACTTATTTTTGTACTAAAAGCCATAACTGGTTGTTCTCATTAGGTAGCTGATTATATCTTTTTAAAAGCACAGGATGTCTGTTTATCATGCAGCAACTTGACATTTCGAGCATCTGAATATGTGCTAAAATTATTTTTGCAGCAAAACAGCGAAAGTGCTGCCAGTGTGGAATATAGATCACCTTGGGTCAGTGCAGCATAATAGGCCATGCATGATTTTTCCGGTGACCTGATTGGACCACAGGGCCAAACTCTCCCCTGAGATGATAAATTCCTTTCTGGAACCATGTATTATTTAGAGTAGAACAGAACAGAATGGAATGTTTCTGCTGGAAGGGAGCCACAGTGACCACCAGTCCAACTGACCAACCACTTCAGGGCTGACAGACAGTTAAACCTGTTGTAAAGGGCATTGTTTAAATGCCTCTTAAAACACTTTACAGGTTTGGGGCATCAACCACATGTCTAGGAAGCCTGTTCCAGTGTCTGGTCACCCTCTCAGTAATGAAATGTCTCCTAAAGTCCAGTCTCCCCCAATATGTTTCACATAACATTAAGAGACTGGGCAAGTGCATGAGCGGTGGGCAGACCCCACACAGCAGGATCTGAGCAGAGTTTGCAGTGGTGCTGACCCAGTGGAACCAAGTACACATAAATATATTTTCTGTTATGTATCTTCATTGTTCATGTTCTTCTGTCTGCACTAAAGGCTTTTGTTTGTTTCCCTCCAAAGCAAGATGGAAAGTTACCTTTTGTTCCAGGTGAAGAGGAGTTTATTATGGGTGTTTCCAAATACGGCATTAAAGTTTCCACGTCTGATCAGTATGTAAGTGCTTCACCCAAACTTGTCTTTCTGATGAGAGTTGGAAAGTGCTTTCCTTTATTTCTCTGGGAGATGATCTGTGTGACCAAAATGTCATTTCTGGCTTTAAGCAAAAGTCAAAAAAACAAGCTCTCACAGGAGCACTGCTTCATGTCATATCTCTGCAGGGCTGTCTGTTTATTCCTGGTTGGATTTATGACAAAAAGTCATTCCTTTTGAGAGAGAGCACCAGATGAAAGGCAAGCGAGCCTTTGGCAATGCTCTTTGGGCACATCTTCCTTCCTCTGTGGCTGTCCTGCCTTTTCTCATGGGGGAACGTAGTGTGACTGTGGTGGCCAAGACCATAGGTTCCTCTGCCCAAGTTAGTAATGCAGTTCCTCTTGGTGTTTCTGTGAAGAAGGAAGAACAAAGGATGGGTTTTTTTTAAGAATACCTGAGTTGCTCAGCTCTTTTAAGTTCCATCCTTGCACTCCTAATCCAAGAGTTAAGAGTTCAGTCCAGCATTAAAGCCTCATGGTTCCACTTTATTGATCAAGCCTACTTTTAGTTTGCATCATTTCCAACATGTAGTTTATTTTCCTTTAGTGCACTTCAAGTAGCTTCTTCGCTAGAAATAAAAATCCGGTCTTTTCCCCAGCGCCCTCCAGTTGCCTTTGTGTAGCTTTCTGTTGCAGCCATGTGGTTTCCTTCTGGTTGCCCTCAGAGCCCCAGATACCATAAATACTTTGCCTTACAAAGCCTTGACCCATTAACAACCCAGCCATGCCTGTTCATAAAAGCCTCAAGTATGAGCATGGAGAATAGCATTGCCTAATACTGAATGCTCTGAAGAGAGACAGAAAGTTTCCTATGGTCCCTTCAGAAAATAAAACACTTGTTTCTAATGCCTGGGAGGAAGGGTAGTAGTTGCTACTAAGACTTTGAATTCTTTTGGATTCTGTTCTTGCTCTCATAAATTCTTAATTCTCATTTAAAACATAGGTTACACTATTATTTAAATTCCTTTGTGCTTTGATAAAGATCAGATAGCTAATTCAAGACTTTCATCCATCATTTTTCTGTCTTCAAGCTGAAAGCATGCACAAGCAGATAAAGCCTTTTGTGGTTAAGCTAGCTTGCACTGGCAATTTATTGCATTGCATTGTTTCCCAAATTCTGGTTTTTTTGCATCTGTGTCACTGTTGGCATTTAATTTGTCCTTCACTGTGTTAGTTCACCAAACTCTTTTCACAGAATTCCAAGATACTGAAAGGAGGAGAGGAATTTAATTTATAAGGAGACTGTGTACTCAGAAGAATTCTGTCATCCCTGTTTTAGTGATAATCCACACATTGCACTGCACACATTACATTAGCACTGCAGCAAGTTCCAAGCAAGTAACCCTTGAGAGTTTATAATTTGGTGAACAGTGTTGGCATCTTTCATACAGAGACGGGAGGGTGGATCCAGTCAGTTCCAGTGGGCTCCAGCTGCCCTGGGCGTGGTGTGCTACTTGCTGATGGTGAGAGCAATGTGAGCAATGAGCCGAGCGAGCGTCAAGGATGGAGATGTTTTTTCAGCAAGGTGACCTTAGGGCTCTGGTCGAGGGCTCTCCCTCCAGGGTTTCAAGGCAGGCAGCAAGTTCACTGCCTGTTTTTACAGCTTCTGTATCAAAGTGGGTATTTCTTTGGACCCTTCAGCTGACAGGGACAGGTGTTTGATGCTGTGGACACGGAAACAGAGCTGTCTTTAATTCCTAAGACCCTGGAGTTGGTATGACTGGAATAAACCAGATGAGAATGATCAGAGGGTAGGATGGCTGGAGACAAAAGGCTTTGTGTAGGGTAGGGCTGCAGAGACCTTGTACTGGGTGTCTTCTACCAATCCCTTTTTGGAATGGCCAAAATTAGAAATTTTGGGACTATGGTGGAAATCCTGCAGCTCTGATGGAGAGTAGAATTATCCCAGATGAGATCTGTAGAAGAGTCAGGACATGCCCTGTGGCTTAGGTCACATACAGCCTGGCTACAGCCACATGGCTAACTGACCTTGTCTGCACCCTCTTCTGGGAACAGTTTCTTGTGTGCATCCTTCCCAAGACAGACAGAATTGTCTGGAAAAATACTGGGAAAGTAAGTTACCTCTGTGCCAGAGGGACAGTGAGGGTTGGTGGGAAGTGAATGTGCACTTTCATAGTATGGGCAGGAATGTCATCGTAGAATCGTGGGAGGGGCTGAGTGGGAAGGGATCTGAAAGATCTAGATCCTGTAGTTCCAACCCCGCTGCCATGGGCAGGGACACCTCCCACTAGACCAGGTTGCTCTAAGCCCCCTCCAACCTGACCTTGAACACTGCCAGGGATGGGGCATCCACAGCTTCTCTGAGCCGTGTGTTCCAGTGCCTCAGCACTCCCACAGTAGAGAATTTACCTTAAATTCAATCTAAATCTACTCTTTTTCAGTTTAAAGCCATTCAAATCCCTTGTCTGTCACTACATGCCCCTGTAAAAAGTCCCTTTCCTGCTCTCTTGCAGGCCCCCTTCAGGTACTGAAAAGTGCCCCAAAGTCTCCCCAAGAGCCTTCTCTTCTCCAGGCTGAACAACTTCAACTCCATCAGCATGTCTTCATAGTCCACATAGGAATGCACTTCTAAAATAGAAGGAAAAATTAAAGCTAAAGTTGTGCTAAACCACCACTTTTAAAAATATTAACTAAACTCTCAAATAAAGAAAAAAAATTACCAAGGAATACTTTTCTCCTGTAAATAAATCTGAAGTATTCTTTTGTAAGTGAGAATAAAAACGTGGAAAACTGAAATATCTGTTGCATTGTTTCAGTAACTTTTATTTGCCATGTGCTTTCAGGATGTGTTACATAGGCACGCTCTCTATTTGATTGTACGGATGGTGTGCTATGATGATGGTCTGGGAGCAGGAAAAAGTTTACTGGCTTTGAAGACAACAGATGCAGTCTCTGAAGAATGCAGCCTCTGGGTATATCAGTGCAATAGTTTGGTAAGAGTTTATGCTTACAGTATTGAATTTAGGTATTGGAATTCTGATTGTAAAGGGAGATTCTAAAACCCAAGGCCCTTGTGAAGGCTTTTTGGCAGGAGGAGGATTACTTAATTTAAAAAAAAAAAAAAAAGAGTGTAAATGTGTGCTGGCTGAGGAGGGGAAAACAGCCCTGCTCACTGCATTGGATCAGCTTTGAGGAAAACCCCTACATTCCCTAAAATTGCCAGTGAGTGTACTCACCTAAGAAAGCTCTCTCCAGTCTAAACAGTGCTATGGCAGCTCCTATGGAGAATCTGCACTTTTATTTCCAAAGGCAAAAACCTTTTAAGATATGGAGTAGGGAGAGATGGAGTGACGATTCTGGTAATACAGCACGCAGCCATATTTGTAAGCAAGGGAGCTGATCCCTTCTTAAGAGGAGAATTCATTGTCAGGATGCTCTGATGACACAGACCCTTGGCTGGCATCACTGGGGGAACACAAGAAGTGATATTCTGAATGCTGGTGCCGTGCTATGCTGACAGCCAGAAACCCTGACTTGGTTCAAATAGCTCATGTAAGACAGCATCCATGTGTCATTGCAGGCCATACAAATGAAATCTGGTCTGACAAAGCAAAATGAAGGACACATTCTGCTTCAAATGAGTTTGAGAAATTTAGAAGTTCTTCAGAAAGTGTTAATGTGTGTGTTTGGGTTTTTTAGGAACAAGCACAAGCCATTTGCAAAGTGTTGTCTACAGCCTTTGATTCAGTTTTAATGTCGGAGAAGTCCTGATTTCCTTCGGCAGCAGTGTTTGTGTGGGAGGCACCAGGGCCCCTCGTGGTACTGCAGACAGCTTGGAGCCACACACAGTCCTAGGAAGGAGTTACTGTGCAAAGAAGAGCCACACAACCTTGCACATGGTACTCTGGCATTCCCCAAGCATGACTTGAAGATTCCATCTTCAGTGTGCAGGACAATACAGAATTTTATATTTAACACAATTTTTTTTTTCCTAATCATGTTTTGTATAATAATGTCAATATTGCAGAAATGTAAAATAAAACTGACAGTTGCTTCTACATTGTTGTCTGAGAAACAATTTGTTGATACAGACTTTTATTCTGCTTAACCCAGATACTAAAACAAAACAAAAGCGAAGTGGTAAGAGGGAGTCCTTTAGCGCTTTACCCCTCTAATTTAATCTCAGGTGTGCCATCTACAGTTTTTCTGTTCAACTAAAGTCTACAAGATGTACATTTTTTCTCAAGTGATACTTGTTTGTATTTGTCATTTTTATACATAAAAAGAACGATACTGCATAAGCAATGCAAGGGAACAGAAGAGAAGCAGAAAAAGTGATTTTAAAAGTAGTTTTATTTTTCCAGACATTTGACTGGTTAACAAGAGTAAAATTTATTAATCATGCTCTAATTATAAATCACTGCATCCAGGACATTGAAAATAAGAGTTGATTTTAGGTTATACAATATATACAGTTGCTCTGCAACTAAACAAAATAAAAACAACTGAATTGAATATTATACATCTCATAGCATTCTAAGCTGCATTTTAAGTGTCACTTGCTCCTTTTAAAACAGTCAACACAGCAACCTAATAGTTTGTCTATTAACAGGTTTTTTGAATCAGATTGGAAAAGCATGAAGTATGCCAAAATTTTGGACTTAAAATTCTTAATTTTATATTATAAATAGAAATCTACAGGCTCTAGAATTTCATTTTTCTCTGCCAGAGGAGAAAACCTTTTGAGAAACACAGAAAATCAAGGGATAAATTTTGCTTAGCTGCTCCTTATTGGTCCTTGGGATTTTATCTGCACTGTTAGTGCTACTAAGTTCTAGTCTACAAGTTTCCTGGTTTCTAAGTTACCAGTGAACAAAGTTGTGACATTTTACTCTATTCCTCATCTAGCAGAACTCAAGGGAAATTTGCATTTTTTTAACTTTATGAATTGTTACATACGCTATAAGATTCTGTGTTAAAAATACTGTACATTAGGAGCTCTGTGCAAAATAATATGCCCATTTACTCTCTAGACTCTATCAGGGATAGAAACATACAAAATAGTGTTGCAAACTGAACGTATCAGTAAGTGAATAAAACTGTAGTGCTAAACTATTACTCTATCATTTTACTGGGAACTTTGAAAATACGGACTAATTTGCATCAACTTGCAATAAAAATATCTTGAAACATTCCAGTTTGTTCCCCATTTATACTGCAGCAACAGCATCTAGGAAGTGAAAGTTACACATCTATGTGGCTGTACCCACACACCTGAGAGGCATCAACCAACTGTACCATTCAGGAAGGGTGACACAGGGTGAGATCAGTGTTGTTTTTCCAGCACTTTAGCTACGTGGTTTTTCTCCAAATAAGCACAGATGGCGGTGGTGGCCTGTTTTCCATTCCTTCCAATATGAAATGGCCAATTTAAGCACCATTTGCCAGAAATTCAAAGTTCTCTTGATAAATCTAGAGATACAATGTTCACATATCGTGATCAAAGCCAATGTGACCTAGACATTGATTTTTCATATCCTATGCCTCAGTTGTTTCCTGTAGCATAAGCAAAACCTGGTACAATTTCACAATATACAAACATCAAAATGATGTCAGATCTGTATTGGTGTTTTATATTCCATCAACCAACTGGGAACTATCCATGGCCTAGCCTTTGTTCACAAATCAGTAAAACAAGTTTAACAACAGTGTAGCTACCATAAATGTGGGTATACTATATAAATACAGAGTGAGTTGGCAAACTATCATTGTTTGCAAGGTAGTGGCACACAAATTTCATGAACCAGAACATAACGTAGTGAACTCGTGAGGTGTCAGATATCTTATCGACCAAGGATAATTACCTAAGTGTTCCACCAAATACGTTCTATCTGTGAACACATTGCTGGATGATTTAAAGAAAATTCAAGAATTTAAAAACGAAGTTTAAATGCTATAATGAGACAAGTGTAAGAAATGCTCTGCAATCCATCATCATAGTTAAGTACATTTCAGGAAGTGCAGTTTTCAAATCCTTGAGTTAATGTAGAAACTCATTAATATTGCCATAGTTTAGTTAACCAGCAGTAGTCACATTAAATGACCAAAATGGATGTAACATACATAAAGAACATTCAAAAAACAGGTTCTACACACGTGCAGCATAGAAAAGCGAAACAGTCTCAAGCTCACAAAATTAGAACTAGAAAGTTCAACAACTAACACAGATTTCAGATAACTTTAAGCAAATACCTACATCCATTCTGAAAGAAAGAAGTTTCTCTTGTGGTAAACTGAAATACTTTTTCACCTTTACCTGGCCAAAGACACATGATTAAAACAATTTCTTCTGCAACTGTTGGCATCCTTGATGACAGCCAGTATGGCAAGATTCTGAATGAGTCCATTTCAGAACTACACAGCAGCTTGCATGTTTTGGTTCCAATACTTCAAATGGTGTTGAGAATTGGGTAAATTCACTGCCCTGGTAGATGCACACACAATTTCTTTGACGGGGGAAGCAACACTGAACTGTTGTACTGTCATGTTACAAAAGGGAGACTAAAATTACAGTGAATTGATTGATAAGAACATGCATAATGTTGTGATATTCAGACATGTGGATTTTGATTGTTAAAGCTTTTCAGTTCACCTTGAAAAATACAGGAAGAGTTGGGTTTTTTTAAAAGTGTAAACTGCTTATGAGAAGTTTTCACATAGAAAAAAGTTTTTAAAGTCCCAAAATCAGAACAATGGCAATAAAAAAGTAAGCTACAGTACCTAGGACTTGGGCAGTGCTCTGGCAAGGTGGGTGCAGATAGGCAGGTGAAATGAAATAGAACAAAACTTATTTCTGTGACCGCTGGAAATGAGGAATGTCTCCACTTATCAGTAGCAATCTAGTCAACAATAAAGTGCACAAATGATACAGGGAAAGCTCCTTTCCGGCTGGGATCTCCATCAATATGACCAATCTGAAAGAGTCCAGATATTTTTCAAGTTAAATCTCAAAATGACATTTCAGTATCACCAAAATGAATACCAGTGACCTTCCTGCCTGTAGTACAACAAGCCTCCCACCAAATCTTTTCTACAGTAGTGCTACTTTTCTTCTGCCAGTAGGAAAATTCAGTCCTAACGGGTGCATGTTTTTCAGCTGTAGGTTGGGCTTTTGTCAAATGCAAGTTTCATCCAGTTCTTTGAATATAAAACCTCTTACTGCAGTACCACGGCTGCATAATTCCAAAGCAATCTGTAATGCCTGGCAGCCCACATTCGGCCTCTGTTGAGTTGCTTCTTTAACCACTGTGAGGCAAAAGGATAGATCAAGCTTCAACAGTTTCCGGTTTTACATGAATCTATTTGTGTTTATACAGCATTATTGTCAATTTAGATGCAACCTGAAGCTCTGTTCTTCACTAGCTAACAGATTAAGGCAAGTGTTTTCATGCACAACAATTTTCCAAGATTTTGTTTTAGCCAATGAGACTCTGGAATGTAAATAGTTGAGATGGTTTCCCAGATCAAACAGACTCAGTCCTAGTCATCTGAAGACTGAGGACAACACAAAGCTCTCTCTGAAGCCCACTACACAGCACCTGTAATAGCAGATTCTTAAATTGCTGACACTCCACCAAAAATTTTCTGGATCATGCAGACCATGTCCCCAGTGTATTGTGAACCCTAGCAATCAGACTTCTTTTTTTTCTGAATGAGAAAAGCTAAAAGCTTGTCTGAAGTTTGACTTTTGAAATTTCATCTCAGGTTTCCATGAGATGAAAACTTTTCTTGTTTTTTGGAAACCCCGCAGGGGATCTTCTGAAGTGAGTGTCAACCTCTAAGATCTAATCGCTTTCTTTCAAAGTGTATTGACAGAAAATGCAAAATACTCACCCACCACTCCTGATCTTCTTCACCATCAACTACAATAATATCTCCCTCTGAAAAAGTCAGCTCATCTGGGTTATCTGCTACACAGTTGTAAATTGCTTTTACTCTCTTGGGTTTAGTTTTTGACTGAAATGAAAAAAAACCACCTGAATGTTAATAATATAGCACAGAACAGACAGAGTAGACTTGGAATTATCTAAAGAGAGTTTCAGAACTGTTTCCAACTGCTACTTTTCATAGGTTAGAGTTCAGCTACATCTTATGCCGGGTGCTCATGCTTCAGGCTGAATTTGGCATCACCCAAAGCTTTTTGGAACCACAGTGCCAATAACATAGCCCATGTTTCCCTTAGAAGTTTTCCATTTCGGCTCACTCAAACCTGTCTTCAGAGCTCTACATCACTGCAGTAAGCATGATTTTACTCAGAAGATGGGGTGATCAAGTTCTATGCAAATGTAACAGCAGCAGCCTTATCAGAGGGAGGCCCAAGCCACCTGCCAATGTGCTCCTTCTTAATTTGCTAAATCCATTTCAATAGCACACGAACCCAACAAAACATCCTCTGCCTCCCAGCAGTGCTCCGAGGACTGTCAGACACCGGAGTCTTTTGGCAGCTCTTTCAAAGGGAAAGTTTAGTAAGGAGTTGCAATATTCCAGTATGGCAGTGGGACTCAGTCCTAGCCATATTCTGTGCGAAGTGATACCAAAACTGTTTTGCTCTGGTTTCGCAGAATCCATCATCCTCATCTCACACCTTTTCCACTGCAAACCAGTCTGCTGCTGCATTTCTTTTCAGCCTCCTCATTTTCTGTTGCAGACCCACAATAATGCTGCCTACGCATTGTTTCCATGCAAAACAACCCAGCACAAGTGAAGAGGCTCAAGACCTGGAGGCAGAGTATAAAGCTTTCCACCGTGAGTCCACCCTTTTCCCAGCCATAGGGAACAAAAATCAACTCCTTTCTACCCTAAGATGTCAGAGCAGAGCTGTAAGTGCCACTGAGGTCTGAGATGGCTGTTAATGCAGTGGGTGTTTGGGACAGAAGCTCCACATGGCACAAGGAAAAGATGGCCTCATCACCATTCTGGAGTCTCCCAGTGACTGGTCCCGGTCTCTAGTTAGGTCAGCCATGGAGCAGGAAGCTTGTAAAGGCACAAGTGACTCCATTTACAGCTCTCCTTTTCTCCATCAGCAAAATGCTCTGCTGAGGACAGTACTGCCCAACAGTCTCTTACTGTGCCATTTTGTTAGAACTGAGCACCATGCAGAGAAAAAAAGGGAATGTGGATGGGAAAGGATGGATGCAGCATGACTGTTATATTCCTCTAGAAGCATCCATTTGCATTCTAGTATAAATTCTACATAAATTCTAATATAAATAAAGCTCTGGCCTGCCCAGGGCACGCAAACCCCTGCGAGCTGCCAGCCAGGCACCGCAGCACAACAATTTTTCCAGACGCTCCCTCTCAGACAAGTGACAGTCTGAACCACAACCACCTTTTAAGTTAAAAGGAAAAAGCTTCACATGAGTACAATAGTGATACAATTACTAACTTCAAAATGCAGTAATTACAGGTATTTCTTGTTCTTTAGAAGGCAAGGAAATTAAAATAGATCTCATTCCCAGAGGAATAAAATCTTTTAGGGAAGTTTCCCATGTATCTACAATAGGGTTTCAAAAATTGAAATATCACATTGGGAGAAAAAAAGAAAACAAAAAGTGAATCAGGAATTTCCACCTGATAAACAGGCTTTTGGGTAAATGCACTATGTAGGAGATAAGCCACTGGCTAAATGTGCATGTACAACTAGACTCATCTTTTCTGTACTCAAGGAGCATTTCTGCAATCATTTTCTAAATCTGGGCTGGCCTCTGGATTCCCTGGCAGGGTAAAGACTTAGCAAAAAAGCCAGGAGTATAAGACTAAATGGAGCAATTTAGCCAAAGAACATTAGCTAGACTGAACTAGCTAAAGCTCTTTAGCTGAGGGGCCCTTGACTAAATCTCAGCTAAGATGCTTTAGCTAGATTGATTTAGCTAAAGCACCTTACCTAGCACACACTCCTGAGCCAAGTGTTCCCTTACTTCTCTGTCCTATGACAGAAGAAAATCACCCAGCTGATTTGCTCACAGAATTCACCTTACTGAAGCCCTAGAGACAGCTGCAGAGTCAGATATACTCTTCATATTATGTGCAGTTAATACTAAACTTTGAAGACACTGACCCAAAAACTAGACAGGACAGCCCATTCCTTCACATCTAAATCAATTGGTCCTATAAAATTTAAAAAAAGGAGACAACAATGTAGAGAAACTGTAACTTCAATTTATACAGAAAGTCAGGTAAAGAGCTGTTTCAGATGTGCTGAAACACAGCACACCAGTGCTCACATTTGAATCCATCTGAATCCCAGCACACACAACAGAAATTAAGATCAGAGTCCAACAGCTTCACAAAGTAAATATGACAACATACGCAATTTACACTACTTTGACCATTTAATTTTGCTGTGGCCTAAAACATGAAGGTTATTATAATGCAAGACAGAGAGTAACTTGGTTGAACAAGAG
The DNA here is from genome assembly GCA_013397725.1 of Rhagologus leucostigma. NCBI lineage: Eukaryota > Metazoa > Chordata > Aves > Passeriformes > Rhagologus > Rhagologus leucostigma. The sequence goes on from VZTD01003112.1 coordinate 359,559, forward strand.
TGGGAGAGGCAAGAAACCAGAAAATTTTATACTCCCAACTAATGTAAGATGATGTCTCTGAGGCTTCTCAGCATTATCAGCTGAGAAACAGCTAATAGGGGCTCTGTGAGCTCAAGACCAGTGTGCAAGGCTATGCACAGAAACACATTGAACCCTGTCCTGGAGAGTTGCTATTTCAGTGGACATGGGTAAGGAAAAATGGATGAAGGGAGAGAGACAGAGGACTGAAGAAAGCCGGTCTTTTCATTACAAGCCATTAATAAGACCATTGCAGAGCCAGGAACAGCACGTCTCCTACCTCTGTTTATTATTTACCACTGAACCACACTCCTACACAGAATGTATGAAGCAGCCCAGACCTAGTCACACACAGCATCTCAGAAAGTATGGGCTCTCTGTATTGAGATTTTCTTCCTGCAGAGATATACTGTCATGATCAAGGATATGGATCTTGTACATCTATCACACAAGAACACAAAATAAAATTGAAGCAAGGACCAAGACCAACCTAACTACACATACTGTACAGCTCCACTGACATCTGTAAATACATCCCTTTACCTACACCAGTAGAAGATTACAGGTACTGACACTAGTATGTGTTACTATTCGTGGTCCTAGATCAAAAAAAATAAGCAAACAGTATAAAAAGGCCAAGCAATCGGATCAAGAGTCCATTTAAACCCAGTATCTCTTTTTTAACAGTTGATGTAAGGTTGGGGGAGGGTGGAGAAGAAAACTATAGAATTAACCACCTTCTGCTGGGGATATGCTTACCAAGAGATTTCTCTCCTGTCACCAGGTGAATGCTAAGAACCAACAGCACAAAGAATCAGTTTCTTTTGTTTTGAGCTTGACTCCGGCTAGTCTTGTCTGAAGTCATTTCACCTACCTATGTGAACAACTGCCAGTATTTATGTGTCCATTAGAAAAGCACAACAGTTCCCTTATTACTTACTTCACTGGAGACTGAGAATATAGCCACGTGTTACTCACAAGTGATTCACCAAGTTCACCTACAAGTCACTAACTCATAAAGCTTATCTATCTTCAATAAGTCAAACCATACATTCTGTGGATTGTGTTGGTCACATTTGGACATGAGCAAAGAATCCAGCTGGTTTGGTTTGCTTTTTAAAATCTAAAATCACATATTCTCCTATAGGGAGTTCAAAAAAACCAAAGTTTTCGTAACTGTTTAGTACAAGTCACACACATACTTAAACACAGGATCCAGGCCTTGTGTGTTTCATGGCTCTCACACTTTCTCCACAGCAGGACACACTATCACTTCTACAGCGTGTTTAACAGAATGCAGAAGATTAATAAAATCAAATGCCAAATTTTGTACTTACTATTTGTGATTTCCTTGGCATTGGTGCTGGTGGCTGGATTTGTGCCAAAGTATTTGCTGTAGAACCAGTCTGTGTTCCTGGAATTTCACATACAGAAGATGACTCTCCTGCTAAGGGAAGTCAACCAAGTAAGTATTAGGCATGCTTTCAAAAAAAGTAAGCGTGATGGCATCAACGAAACCAAACTAATTATTCTTCAAAGTACAAAAATCATTTTATATCCCATGAGTATTTAATTTTTACTGGTTCTTTCCAAACAACTGAACAGAATTTTTCTATCCTTTTCCTTACCAAAAAGGCGACTTTTCCCAAAGACAACTACCTAAGACCTTTAACACTGCAGATATGCTGAGATAAAATAGATGAGAGCAGAACCAAATATCCTATTCCTCTATTTCTTCACTACAGACTGTGTGTGGTTAGAACTTTTCTTTCCTAGTAAAGACCATCGTTATCAAGGTGCTGTATCCTTCACAGGAGACTCCTGACACAGATGGCATATAGCCATTAGCAAATCTCCCTGGGATATGGCAAGAGGAAATAAAAAAGAATCACAGTAAGAACAAATGAACATAAAATATGCAGTAGAAGGGAAAACCAGAAATTCCACTACAACCACCACAGAATCTGCACAAACTTTACTGTAGAGATTTTATGGAGATTACATTATTGTCATGTCCCAAAGTAGTAGTTACTTTGAACAACAAAAAACGCAAAATGAGTAATGAACTCTGAATAATGAACTCTATTAATATGAAAAGAGCAATATCAATTTGCAATTTAATTAAAAGTGACACTATATAATCTCTGGATTTTCAAGACAGAAACACATTTTTCTATTCTAAAATGTGTATCTGACACCTTGTTTATGACATATGCAAACAACAGAGCAAGCAAAAATTTTCAAACCCACTTTGTTTGAGTGGGTTTTAAGGTGAGGTTAGAAAAGCTAAAGCCTAACTGGAATTGAATCTGGCAAGGAATGTCAAGACAACAAGCAGGGCTTCTATAAATCCACAGGTAACAAAAGGAAAATTAGAGAGTATGTGGACCCATTGTTGCACAAGATGTGATTCTCGTTACACAGTACATGGAAAAGGCTGAGTTACTGAAGGCCTTAGTTACTTCTTTGCCTTAGCTTTTACTAGCAAGACAGGTGTTCAGGAACCCTGCTCCCAAACATCAGGGGAGAACCTAGAGCAATGAAGTGCAAAGTCCTGTACCTGGGGATGAACAGGCCATGCACCAATATATATTGGTGGCCACCTGGCTGAAAAGCAGGACCAGAGGCAGTGGGCACAAACTGAAACACAGGAGCCTCTGTCTGACCATCAGGAAACACTTTGTTACTGTGAGGGTGACCCAGCACTGGCACAGGTTGCCCAGAGAGGTTGTGGTATCTCCATCCTTAGAGACACACCAAAGCCCTCTGGGCACAGTCCTGGGTGATCCACTCTTGTTGTCCCTACTTGAGGAGAGGGGTTAGACCCGATGACCTGTGGAGGTCCCTCCCAACATCAACCATTCTGCGACTCTGTTTATTACACGGCCCCATTATTGACTTTAGCTCATAGCTCTGTTCATGCTACAGAACTTGAGGCAGCAGGGCCTACACAATCACAAAGAGAAAGAAGAAGAATGTTGGTACTGATTATATTTAAATGTCTAGGTAAATAAACAAATTAAAGAAAACCCCAACAAACCTCAACATTCTCCCTTTGATTGTTATAATGACAGCTTAATTACAATAAAATAAATCTCTAAACCACAATTACCAGGTTGTTGTAGAGACCCAAGTCCTCTGGTCTGCCCTTTGTTAGTTAAGCCAGATGACTTCTCAGTCCTGTGCAGAAAGTGAGAAATTGATCCATTTCAGAAACAAACAAGAACTCAAAAAGCAACAATACAGAGTACTTTAAAAATTGTAGAAGTCTTGGCATGTCTTCAGTATATTCTGGTAACAGCTATTTTGCTTTTAAAATACTACTTTACTTCCGTATTTTTGATTAAGCCAATTGAAACTTGCACCTAATTTTAAAAAAGGCAGAAAAATAATACAGCTTTGATTATTGCAATTTGTTTCTTCTCCTGAGTTTTGAAGTTCCTTTCACTGTTTTTCTTAAAATTATGTATCCATATTAGTCTGTGCATTTATAGCAAGCTTCAACAAGTCGTGTCTACCTTTCAGATAGTATGATACCATGCAATAAAAGGGCTAGAAAAGAGCCTAAAGATTAAAAGTTGCTTTCATCTTTCAGTCCCAATTTGCAAATGAAACCTTATTTCTTCCAAAATTTTCTCAAAGGTCCTATTTTCTAGACTTCTCATTACCTCACTGATTTCCCCTGGTTCCCACCTCAGTATTTCATTTTACTGCAATGCCCCAAACTGAATACAGCTGTCCTGCTGAGGCACCATTGATGTTGAGTCAGTCAGGAAAATTAATTCCTATCATTTTCAGGCTACGGTAAAACAATACTATTTCTCTTTAACTCTTCCACAACAGCACGAGGTTGTCTGCCTTACTTACTATGTCCTTACAGATCCTTCTTCTAAGGCCTTTTGCTTACTCATACTCTGCTGTTCTCCATGCTTCATTCCTGTACTTGATTGTTCTTAATTACTAAGGGTTGCTTAATGAATGACACCCTTCTCCTCCCTTGACTACTACTCCAGTTTCTCAAGGCTGCTTTGGATACGATCCTGTTTGCCAGTGCATCTGTCCCTCCTAACTTAGTTTTCTGCAAATTTAAAAATTACTTTTTTTTTTCTAGGTCTCTCTACTTCTGCCACGAATGAAAAGACTGAATGGAACAGAACTTATGAAAAGCACATGAACAATAAATGGCACAATCAGGCATTAGATTCCATTATCTCCTATTTGTTACTAGATGAGAATCAGGAATTGAATATTTTTTGTGGTTCCTTATTTCCATCATAGCTAAGCGTTCTGGAGATATTCTGCAAGTCATATAACCTTAAATCACTAGGCTGTATTGTTTTTCCTGTAGGAATCCTTGTCATCTGCTTCCTTAGCATCTGCCTTCTGTTCATTCCCACACACTAGAACACATCATTGGCAAAAGCATGCATGCTTTATTGATGACTTGCATGTTATAGATACACCATAAAATCGCTAAGTTACTAAAAATTATTAAGTATATTAAATACTAAAATGACATCAGTTACCCAGGAATAGGCTTTCTCTGAGAGATTCTGCTAGGAGGTTGTGGGGGCAGTGGTGGTGGGGTTGGCTTAGTTTGTGGAGGAGCTGGCTGCTGTTTCGATTGCTGGTTCAAAGCTTCTATAATGCTGGCTGTCTTTGCCACTGGAGGTGGTGGTGCTGGAGAAAGTACATCTATAGAGGAAAGTTAGACAGCAACATAGAATAAATCTCTATTTACCATTTTGTTTCTTGGGTTCTCATTACAGGTTCTCCTGTTACAGGACTTAACCTCCTTGAAGAAAAGCACTTTACTACGTGTAATGGAAGGAGGACCTCTTTGGAAAGCAGTTTACCTTTTGTTTCACCTAGTCAAAGTTGGAGACCTCACAAGCATTTAAATTTATTCAAGCTTTAAAATGCAAGCAAAGAAAATTCTTACCAAAGGCAGTCATATTCTTGAAAACAGCAGATCAGAATATATTTTTAAAAGGACTAATATTACTTGCTCCATCAAGGCCTTCAGTCTGTGTTTTATGGAAAAGTAACGGAGTGAGTAGTACCTGGCAAATCTTATTTAGAGGAACATCTTTTCTTAAAATCCTGTTGTGATTAACAACTAACAGCTGACTAGGTTTAGCAATTAATTAAAATGGCTATTGAATTCTTGAATTCACCACAACAGCAGCTGGCAGTGCATTAAACATCCTTTTGCATTCCAATGGTCTGCAAGAATCAAGCATAAGGTGGAGACACGGCCCCAGGCTTACATGTAACACTCACCTTTACAACTAGTGAGAAATGCAGCACTAAAACTACATATATATGAAATGATGAGTCCTTTAGCTCTAGTAATAGAAGGTGTTTCCTGCTGACCCTGCACTACACCATACAGTCCTCACTGGAGCATCAGAGAAGACAGTTTGTTACTGGATGGGAACGATAGGCCAAAGCTACAGTCACCAAAAGAGGAAGTATGAGTTGTGGAAATGGGAAAAATAAGCCAACCATGATTAGATACAGTAGAAGGGAAAACAGGGGAAAGTGGAAACATACTTGTAGATGTTACACGCAATGGCGGCACAGGGGGATGAATAGCTGGTGGATCTGATGAAGACCTCTGCCTGCTTATACTTTCCACTCCTAAAGAATTTGTCTTCCACATTGCATTAGATGAAGAAATTGTCTGAATACCACTGCCAAGAACTGAAGGCTGAACTAAAAAGAGAGGAAAATACTGCATTATTATTATTGCTTACCCTAAGCACAGTGTTAATAGTCACACCTGTGCTTTCAGAAATGGTGTGGTTAGACCACTACATTCAGCAACACTATATTCAACGGCTATATTGACTCCATCCTGATGGAATGCCAGAGCAGAAATCAGTCTGGTGTTAAAAATTACACAGCAAGACTTCACCCAGAAACTTCTAACACTTTACCTAAGCAAAATTTGTCTCCAGTCATTACTTTAAAATACACCAATACTTGAAAAAGCACAGATTTCTCAGTAAGAAGACAGAAGGCAAGTCTTGCTACCTTCTTTAATCCCTGACTGATACCTGTAATTTTCTCAGGTACTGCAAGCAAAGGACCACACTCTTCCATGAGCATGAGCACACATCGCTGACTCAAAGTGAAACATCAGTTTTGACTTAGAAATAACATGAAACTGTAAATCTGAATTTCACTCAAGCAAGAAGCTATAATAAGTAGTCGTGAAACAGTCACAAAGTACTTCTTCAGAGCCTCTTAAATGACTTCATTCTGAAGAGCTGCCTTGTCATTTCATAAAAAAACTCTCCAGGTTTTCTTCATAAAGCCAGTATTTTGCACATTGTGCCATTTCTCCCTACTCAGCACATAAGCACCATATTAAGAAAAGATGAAACAGAGTAAGGTATGAACAAATATTAGGCTGCAGGGAAAAGCATAAAAGGCTCAGAAGACTTGGAAAACAGCCTAAAGCTATGAGGATAAAGGAGTAATAACACACCATAAGCATAACATTAATAACATCAGCAATCGACAAGAAGCCGCCGGCAATGATACTATTACAGCTTTTAACTAAGTATATAAATTAATAGGCTAATACATTGCTAGAGTAAAGAATATGAGCTAATAATCTCAGGCAGGCAGCATGTCTTCATTGCATGAGCCATATTACAGCAATGCCAAGAAATTTGGGGTTGGGAATGAAATTAAAATCACACTTTTTGAAATGTGCCATTAAATCAAGGCCAAACCGTGGGTAAGGCAGTATGATTGGCCATGATTAAAATAATATCAAAGGCTAAAACAGTCTTTTTAACTATTCACTTGTACCACTAATTCAGAGATAGAATCTAACAGTTAAAAAAACCAGGCAAACTCCTTGTGTCAGTTTTCCTGTTCGGTGGGGAAAACATTCCTTTCCATCAAGTAAAAAAATATTGTCTAGATATTAAGCTTAGAGCTCATGTGAAATGTTAGATTAAAGTTATCTCACTTTAGTTAAGTTTTACATGCTACTAAACTTCCCCCAGTCCCATGCTACCCTTTCCAAGTAACCCAAACCCATGCTTTTCTGTTCTCAGTTTTTCTGCCCCTTTCATGCAGCCATTCCATAACTGACTTTTCGTATTACACAGAAGATCAGTTTGCCATCTCAGGCACAATCACTGTTGTGTGGAGTCCTGCATTCTGACCTCTGCACAGTGCTCCCAAAGGCAGAAGCCACTCATGTGTGCCTAGAACATTTTCTGATCATATCTCCTCTTACGGAGTCTGAATTACAGCACCATAGAAAACCATGTGTTTAATAATAACTTTTCTTTAATTAAATTGAATACATAAATTTAGTCTCCATGAAAGATGGTGGATTAATAAAGGTATTAAAGCAATGAAACACACCGAACATGACCTGTACAAAGAGGACCTATACAGATTTCTCCATGCTTCTTTACTAGGATGCAAACAGATTACATATGAAGTTAAGAATGAAGTTCACAGCACCAGCTTTAATGGTAGATTTTGCAAGCACACAACCCTCTGTATCAGGATGAGACATGTACTGTTACACTGTTCTAATGATCTGGGGAAAACCAGTAACTGGCAGCTATATTTTCAGTCAGTTATCAGGTCTCTAAAATCATCCAGTTCTCCACATCACAACACTTACACTTTTATTTCAACAACCCTGAAGCATGTATTTATTAAGAGAAGAATTTGCAAGGTTAAAATCTCATGTTCTGCATACACTCTCCATTCTCTGAGGTCTTAAACAAATTTTCACAGCAGACAAATGCAACTGAAATTTTATCTTTACACTGAACTATGACAATGACATCCTCAAGAAACAGAAGTATAAAAAGATTGAATATAACCAAAAAAATGATGAGCTACATTGACTGCAGCCCTCCTTTTAATAAATGCTTTAACTCTGGTGAGCTTATCTCAAACCTTGAGGTTTCCCAAACACTACTTCGTACTGTCTTGCAGGTATACCAAAAATGAAACTCAGAACAAGCTGTCTGGATTCACTTCAAGGATATAAAATGAGGTCATCAATAACTGTTCCAATACTTACCTGTGCAAAATAACTGTTAAGAGAAAACCTAAAAATTAAATTATTTTTAAAAAGAGTTATGATCCAATTCTTCTAATATACAATGATATTTTCTAGTACCTTTGCCAATATTCCTTGGAGGTAGAGGAGGTGCACTACTTGTAACAGGTACTGCAGGCTGAATGGGAGGTGGGCTGCCACTGAGTATTGCTCCATACGTTTCATTCTGTAGTATACTTGGCATAAATCCTCTTTGCTTGTCCTTAGCAATGTTCGCTGCATCTCTTGCCAAGGATGCTACATTAGGCTGAAGTTGGTTTGATCCAATCTGGTAGAAGCTGACAGGCCTGTCCTCTCTCCTGTTGGGACTGGGTTGCTTAAACACAATAACAGAAGTACCCATTGATACCACATTAGTTGTACTCATTTTATTTATTAGTTAATAGAAAGTTATTAGTTTCTAGGAAGAAAAAATGGCTTCTAAAATGCATTTCTGTTGCTTTTAATACATAACCTAAACCCTACATTCTGCCTTCTTCAAGACGTAACTATGCACACTAACAACAACAACAACAAAAAAGATTAAAGGTGAAATGAACTTCAAACAGTTAATATATTCTCATTTCTGCTGTAGTACATTGCTACAGGATAATACTGCATCCCTATATACACAAGACTATACTTCTATAGATAATCAATATAGATTTTCAGACAGGATCAAGTAAAGTTTCCCTGCATCAAAATACCCAGCAGTATTTTCAAAACTAAATAAACAACTCAAGGTCCTAAGCCTCATCTGAATTTCAGCAGAGCTAAATCCCAAATGGATGACCATGACCTCAAAATCCAGACACAATTTCATCCAAGTATTCTACCTGTAGCTCAGCCTACAACAAATGAGTAGCCAAAACTTCTCATTAACTCTTTTTACCTCACTAGTATTCCTGGATAAATTTGGGAGATTACTTCAATTGGCAGCTGGGATGGAACATTGCTCATCCCACTCACATTATCGAATGATACCTAATTAGCTGTCTTTGAGATTTACAGCAATCATCTGCACTTAGCATTATTCTTTCTGTTTCAACAGGAAGCATAGTCATTACTGTTATCAAATGATAATTAAAATAGCTGGAGTTACAAATTCATGTGGCTAGTACAAGATTGGGCTTTAACATCCCAGAGAGCACAAATATACCTTCAAAAATAGTGCTAGATAAACATGCCATACTGACATACTGTCTGTATGAAATTAAAACAACCATTTATAGTAATAGCATTTAGTCAGAATAAAAATTTACATCAACAGTATCACTAACGAGCAATTGATTTTCCTCTGAATACATTCAATGCTTACTTCTGGATTGGTCACATAGGGCCTTTAGATGTGTTATAGCACAGCATTACAGTTCCAAGATTTATCAGAACGATGTACATGATAGTCCCTACTCTTACTTTGGCTTACCAGCCTCACTCCTCACTGGCTGACACTCTCCATTCCCTGACTTCTCCACTGTCTTAGTTCTGGGACTTGTTTCAGCCCACACTTCCTTCTGCTTTCTAAACCAGCACAGAATTCTTTTTCATGTTTATGATTCAGCTTTTCACTGACTCACCAAACTGAAGCAGTTCACTACAGGGACAAACGTGTGCCAGAGTGGAGGCAAAAGCTGAGGCAGGACCAGGCAGCCAGCATGCACAACAACAGCAGAAACCACTTGAATTCTCTTAACCTTCTTTTAGATTAGACTCTCTTTTATATGAAATATTCTGGACTGAAACAACTTAAATTTCAGACATGTCCTTTCCTTACATAGATTACAAAATCTGTTCAACTGTCTTACCAGAAAGACAAACCCATCAGCTCGACATTTATAAACAAAACTCTAATATGATCCTAAGCAACAACTCCCCCGTGTGAACAGCGTAGTCACAGACACTACTCTGTGATTAATAGTCTTTAATCTCCTTTCAAAAGTCTCTGCAGTATAAACCTATCAATAGCGGGCAGCAAAGTAGGAGCTTCATTACTTTAGCCACACTGCTGAGTAGCAGATACCTTCCTATATGAGATGGAGCTCAAGGACTAGTCAAAAAAAGAACACTCAAATGCAGAAGGCAACTGGCAACAATGAAGAAAGTGAAGGAAAAGAACAGATCAAAAAACAAATTTAGAGCATACCAGAAAGGGTTTTCGACTTGTAAATTACCAAAAACTTTTACAGCTGGAAAAAATGAGACCTCTAAAAGTTTCAATTTGCTTTATCAAAGTGATCATCATTACTATTGTTATTATCCGGAGGGTGATAAATTATATAGGAATACATAAATATGGGGATAGAGTATGAAAGCTCATGCAGAAGAACTGGATCAAGCAGCTCATGGATTTCAGATTCTTCCACAGATAACAAAATTTTAAAGAAAAATCTTAAGAAGATTCTCAGAAGGTAGAAACTGTGCTTTGAAAAGGATGGCCTGTGGCACCTTTTGTTGCTAATTTGGTCAAGTCAAGCACCAGAGGTAACAGCTATCTTGGACTAGAGACAGGACGTGAGGAAAAGAATCCTATGCACACACAGTATTGTAAAAATGGTATTTCACAACAGAGGAATTATTGATGTCAAAATTAGTCTCCAAAACATTTAAGCCAATTTAATGGTCTGATGACCTAACAATTTTAAAGACATTCTATGAAGGTAATGGAAATGAACCTGTGACTGTCAGGTTTCAATATTTCTGAAAGCAAAGAAAAACCCAACACATAAGACTTAGTTTTATGTTATTAATTTAGTGTTAGCAACTCATGCCCTGGCTGAGATGGGCAAGCAATACTTCTTTGCAAGAGAAGTATTAAAATGCTAAAGCTTGTAAAAAGAAAAAATCAAATTTCATTACCCAAAGGAGAAAGGAGTTTTTCAAAAAACGTTGTGCTAACATCTGAAGACTAATATAAAGCCTATTGTGTACTCCTTGTACTTTATAAGGAAAGCAGAAAAGGCATAAGCAATTATAACATCACACACGCACAAAGAACAAAAACCTGTTCAATACTTACATGGAATACTTCAAATTATGAAAGCTTCCCATGTCATTAGTATTTTGGAGCCTATACATAATTTCAAATTACTTGTCCCCTAGAAATTCATGCCCTTTTTAGGTGTCAAAACATGGTAGTTTGTTACCGGTCTGTGTGTTTAGGTGCTTAAATACTTTTTCAAGTTGGGCCCTAAACTGGGAAATTAAATTTTGAAAATGCAATGAAGTCTCTGTGCTACTGCAATGTTTTGTAATATGACCATCATTCGAGCCATCTGGACATGGACCTTGGCAACTGGCTCCAGGTGATCCTGCTATAGCAGGGAGGTTAGACTTCCAACCCCAACCATTCTGTGGTCTGTACCTAAAAGTACCACAATTCCACTAAAAATTTCAGGTATGCAAAGCACAAAAACCAAAATTATTTTATACATGAAGATTCAGAATTAAGACCCTACCCTGCTATTAATGGATGTAGCTTACTTAATACACAGGTTCAGTTGAAGACAAAATGATGCATAAACTGTTCTAAAGTTAAAGCCATTGACTGGAGATGTTTCACAAACATGAGGAGATAGTCTGAGGTGCCTTCCTTTCTAAAGGCAACTTTCCCAGTTCATGTAATATCTGCTTCACGATCAGCAGATCTAAATATTTCTGATGTATTGAAACCAACTACTGACTCCATTGAAAAGAAGATATAATACATGGCTAATTATAATTTGGCACCACATGGTCACATTTTAAGAGGAAAAAGACAACTAACTATAATTTCAGAAACAAAAATTTAAGCTACTGCATTTTACTACAGAAGTTTATTTCACAGTATGCTTTTTACCTATAGTAAAAAGCAAAGTTATTGAAATAATTATGAACATCATACTTACACATATATATGCACAGAAAAATAATGCTGATACAAACCTGCAGCTTTTCATCCACATCATCATCACTTTCATCCAGATCTTCATGAAGTAACCGCCATTCATATTCTACATGAACATGAGAATTAAATCTTCCAGACAGTGCTTGAGTAAGCTAAGGAAAAAAAAAAAAGAGATGACTGTTGACACGTTATGTGCAGTATGTATTTTAAAACAATATATTTAAAAACCAAACGAAGTCCACATATAGGAAGAATCTTGCTTTCAGCAATCTAGAAAGTTACTGCACTGAAGTAAGTTTAAAGAATTAAGCTGTGTTACCAAATACAACAGAAATAAAACAAAAGTAACTAGATATTTCATCAACCATTGTAGACCCATTTTCCATTTTCTGACAAGAAGCACCACATTGTATTTGCTTTGATTTAAAACTTGGAATTCAAAGAAATTAAAACTGCAATGGCAGTATTCTTGAATCAGAGTCACTTATTGAGAAGCCTTGACCCCCCTAATACGATGGGGCATCCACAAGTTCTCTGGGCAACAAGATAATGGCCTTCATCCACAGCCTTCACCCATAAAAAGTACTTTAGTAATTAGATTTCAAGGAGATGTCAGACACTTAGGTTCATAGAATCATTTAGGTTGGAAAAGACTTTTAAGATCATTCAGTCCAGCCAAGAACCCAGCAACGCCACATCCACCAGGGCTAAACCATAGCCCTAAGTGCCATATCTACACCACTTCTAAATACCTTCAGGGGAAGTGACTCAACCACTCCCTTGGGCAGCCTGTTCCAATGCTTGACAACCCTTTCCAAAAGAAATTTTTCCTACTATCCAATCAAAATCTCCTCGGGTGCAACCAGAGACCATATCCACTTATCCTGTTGCTTATTACTTGGGAGAAGGGACCAATGCCCACCTGCCTACAGCCTCCTTTCAGGGAGTTGCAGAGAGTGATAAGGTCACCCCTGAGCTTCCTTTTCAACAACCTAAAGAATCCCATCTCCCTCAGCCACTCCTTGTAAGACTTGTGCTCCAGATCCTTCGCCAGCTCTGCTGCCCTTCGCTGGACTCACTCTAGTCCCTCAAAGTCTTTTCTGTAGTGAGGGGCCCAGAACTGAACACAGGACGTAAGGTGTGGCCTCACCAATGCCAAGTACAGGGGGACAATCACTGCCGTGGTCCTGCTGGCCACTCTATTGCTGATACAGGCCAGGATGCCATTGGTCTCCTTGGCCACCTGGGCACACACGGCCTCAATGTTCAGCCAGCTGTTGACCAGCACCCTCAAGTCCTTTTCCACCAGGCAGCTTTCCAGCCACTCTGCCCCCAGCCTGTAGCACTGCAGAGGGTTATTGTGACCTGGTGTTGGACACAGGACTTGGCCCTGTGAACCTCATAGCACTGGCCTCAGCCCATTGATCCAGCCCATCCAGATCCCTCAGCAGAGCCTTCCTACCCTCCAGCAGATCAACACTCCCACTCAACTTAGTGTCACCTGAAAACCTATTGAGGGAATCTTATTTGTCCATCTGTGATAGAATCACCTCCTGGCCTCAAAAATTTTAGCGTTTCTGATGCATCTGAAGAAAAATACAGTTTTCTTCTTAAAAGCATGTAACTTTATGTAAGCATATAACTATTTCTAAGGATATAACTATTTCTAGTACAGCACTATTGTATCTGGTATCACTGAATATTCAGCTGCAAACTGTAAACTGTTAAATGATAAGACATGAAATGCACACACAGAATGGCACGATACTCACCAATTCTTCACAGTGAGTATGTTTTAAACGTTTAGCTATATCAAGTGGTGTCTCTCCTGCTTCATTTGCTATATTACAACAAAAAAAGAAATGTGTGATGAGAGGTGTCACCATTAACATGTTCATTACTAAAGACAAATCTGCAGATACATAGTGAAGTACTAGACCAACACACTTGAAAACTCATCTCCTTCTTTTATACGTAGGTCCAGGTCACATCAACCCTCCGAACATGACAAGCAGTAGCAATTCACCATGCCATATATATACACGAATGATAGCCATGACATGGCAGTATATAACTTGACAACAAAACAGCAATTAAAAATCTAAATCTGTTTAAAAATTAAGTGTAATATATGTCAATTTTAAACTTGAAATAAACAGTGAATACTGATTCTTTAATAACGCAGATTATATTTACAGAATTACGATAAACAATGGAGGAGAAAAGGCACTTATTCCAACTTCACTGTTTCTTATCTGAAGCAATGACAAATAGGAAACTGAAGTACACATTACCCTTTTACCTATTTCAATAGAAGCCTTCCCTCTCAGCAGCAGTTTGAGGCACTCAACGTTGTCTGTTAGGCAGCAATAATGCAGGGCTGTGCTACCTTTACAGGTTTGCTTATCTAGATTGCCACTATTGGAGTACAAGAAAGAAGAAAGGTAATTAAAGTTAAGTTTCCTACCCTAAATTATTAAACCACTCTCATTAGAAGATTTTCAAAGAATAAAATTACATTTGCAAATACAGCTTTAGTACCTCAGTATTTGTATTTATTTAGTATTTGTATGACTTGACACAAAAGCAATTCCAGTATTTAGCTTTCCATACACTTACCTGTTCTGCACTAAAAAGTCAACTATATGAAGTGAGGTTCTATCAACTGACCTAACAGCAAGGTGCAGTGCTGTTTCGTCTTGCTCCTAAGAATAAAATGAAAAAAGACATTTGTTTCCTCTGAAGAAGAAGCATAAATTTTAGTAAGACATTACTTAGATCGATTAAAACATGCAATTTCAAAATATTCAAACATGCTACCATTAAAACATCTGTGAAGAATTACTGTGTCCCTTTCATTCCTTTAAAGAAAATAAATCAATAAATGGGTTGAAAACTAATGATTATGGAATGATTTAATGTTTAATGTTTTAATAAATTTAAAATACGATAGTATTTGGAACCAATTTTAGATTAAACTCTTTAGTATCTTCTTTTGTTATTGTTAAATTACATCATTAAAAGGACATGCATTCAGAACAGTGTTTCAGATGTTATTTCAAATAATTTTTAATTAATGAATGCATACTGCACTTAAAACAATTTGTCTAATAAAATTTAAAACACTTACATGGCCATTGGCCAGTGGAATTTTTTCTGTGAGATCCACGCCATCAGCATATACTTGAACTAATCCAAGAATGTCTCTTGATTTGACTGCTTCACAAAGAGCATGCAATTTAGCTGCATTGTCAGCATGCTTCTTCCTTGCATATTTTCTCTCAATATACTTGGCAGTAATGTAATCTTTTCTTGCATTCCTGAAATTGAATATGATTTACTTCTATACTTTCAGCAGAAGATAAACATTAGCATTTCCATAAATACATGCAAGTCATTTGGAATCATTCATTAAGATAATTTTTCTTTTTAAATATGCATGTAACCATGCAGTCTCATATTTCAAGTATGAAATGTAGTTACAGAAAAAGAATCAAATATCCAATCCAAAGACAGACAATTAATTTCTTCTTTCAAACTCTGTGATGATGTTGAGAGCAAGACTACACAGCTCTATGTACAGAAAATACATCAAAGCTTCATAATGCTGGTTTACGTTGCCCTGCAGGTTTATGTTTACCTGACTCGGTACTCCTACACTTGCTGGAAAGGGATGGAAGGCATGAGATAAAAANCCCCCACAAACTATCTTATACCTCTGCACAGACTATCCAGGCCTTGAATTTGAATTCACAGCAATGAGTATGTTCTTTAAACTCTTCACCACAACTGTAACAGGGAGGATGTGCTGGAGCTTTTAGTGACATTTCTAAACCGAGACGAAAACTTAGTACACCCTGACTCAGCAGGAGTTATCACTTTCGCTGCTGATGCCCAGTAACACATCCACTCCTCTCCCCATCACAGCAAGACAGGAGCTTGCATGCCTCCCAAAGGCGTAACTCCTTACCAGCTCTTGGGATGTACACAGCATTGCACAGAAGACATCTAACAAAGTCATACCTTGTCATCTAGATACCATGTAACGGGCAAGAAGTAAAAAACCCCAATAAATAGTAATAAATCGGATCAATGGATAACTCTTGTTCATAAAGCACTTGATAGTATTCAGGTTCTCATTTCAATAAAATAGGCCCAAATTTGATAAGCGGAGTTATCAAACTAAATGATCTTTCTAAATACAAATTTTCAGAAGTGTACTTGTTATATTGATTTAGAATATGGTAAAATTACCCATAATTTTAATCATTAATATTAATACTCTACATTATTATTAATAGTGGTAGTCAAAAATTATCTAGACTGCCTTATTTAACACTGTTTTTGTCAGAATGCTGGAAGTCCACATAATATAAAATCAGCTTCATCCAGGGCCAATTCTTCTGGGTTTGTTTCTGCATTTTTTACTAGCTCTTTTATGATGAGTAGTATCCAGCCAAGCAGGCAGCTGTTCTTGCTGTATCTCTGCCATCACTGTTCAGTGCTTTCGAGGAATTCATTTAAGTGTTCTGTCTTCATTCCACAGAGTTACGGACTTCGGTCCTAGGCGTAGTTTCCAAATGCTGTTCTGTACCTTTCAGGTAAATGTGCACCTAATTACAATTTCTGTTTTGTTTTCAAATAGCACAAAATTAATTGCTTTGGTTTTAATCCCTATCCTTGGATGTCTTTAAAGTTCCCAGCAAGTCATGGTTAATTTGTTTCTGTCCCACAAACCGTGATTCAAACAGTTGGTAAGATATTCCCTGCTATCAGGGAAGGTACAGTCAGATAAAACTCAATAAAACAGACACGCAAATCATCACAAGAAAGGTTTACTCCTCGGCTATAAGACCATAAATAAGATATTACACATCTTCCATGGCCTGCCAGTGCAAACTATAATGGCACAGCCCTTTAGCAATATTAAATTAAATTCCTGCCTTTTCAGAAGTAGTGGCTCTTTACTTACATATCACTGCTTGGATTGGGTTTGACCGTCTCATCAACTGGCAGACAGAATTCCATAATCTCATTAAATCCAGCATTCCCAATATTCTTTGCAAGCTGTTAAAATAGAAAACCCCACAGCTGACTTAATAAACATGTTCAGTTATTGGCCACACACATAACAGGAGAAGGACAAGGGAAAATGAGAGCTGGGACCTTTTATTTCGGATTCCTTGATCTGCTGCTATGTCAGCGATAACAAACAGATTAGGTACTTTCTTTGAATGTGAATTTTCAACTGGGATTTAGTACATGAGCAAGACACTGCAGAATAACCCAGCAAGACACCAGTTCATACAACAAATGCAAATACTTTGTGCTGGGTAAGAACATACATGAACTGTCACAGAGCAGCTGATAAGTGGTAACTTCTTTGTGTAGCAAAGCTGAATACATTTTTTTCCTTTGGGGATTAAAGTTCTCTTCTAAAATAATGCTAAATAATTAATGGGCCAAGTATTTGTGAAGTCCTTCGATTTTTAATCTGAGGAACATTTCTATGTCAAACAGCTGTGTTCTTTTAAAAAGCAACCAAGATAAAAAGATTTGAAAACACAGAAAACATGAAGCCTCTACTAATTTGAATTCTAAGATAAGAAAAAGTTTACAGTAGGACAGTATGTTCCAGGAGGTTCCATTAAACTTCAAGAATTAAGCTTTCTTAAATTATGTTTATCTAGAGACAACTTCAGGATGGGAACATCTTGCTAAAGTGACAAAAATATACTTGTGTTACAAGTATTTTACAGTACTATTTTTAAGTTAATAAAAGCAATTTGATTACCAGAAGTTCAGATGTTCCCAGCACATCTAATGTAAGTGACTGCATTCTGGAATAGTGAACACCAAGTTCTCTATGGATTCCTGAGCATTCAATGCAAGTTAAAATTCCCAAATTTGTTGAAAGCCAGGTAGGATCTGAAACAGAAAGCATCCACAGAATTAAAATTTATTCAGGGAATTATTTCATTCAAGAAAATGTAGAATACAGAAATTAAATTCTGTAAAATAAGATTCTTGTGCATTAATTATCTTTTTTTTTTTTAAATTTATGTCTTTACATTTACTCTACCTGGAAAAAAAACAGGATTTGTTTTAATGCTGAAAGAAGTGAAGAGGAAAATTTTTATTTTATTTTTGTGAAGGACATTGATATCCAAGGGAGCTCCTCAACCACTCCGGTTTGTCATTCTTCAAACAACTTTCAGGAACTGCATTTTCCCACCACCAATGTAACAGTGTCATATTCTCAACTCGGAATACAGGTGCAGTTTAAATGGAAATAATGTTTACAGGGTTGAGGTTCTTGTCAACTTCAAAGAGACTTTAGACTAAATGAAGCAGAAGTGATTCAGAAGTGCACATACAGCACACACTACAAGAATCTCACTCAACTATTTCAAAGATACTAAGGCTCATCCCTCTCGTTTCATAGCCCTTGACTGTCTTTTCTCCTGGTATTTTGCATTTACTACATCATTCCCTCATCTTCCAGTCAAATAATTAATTTCTGAAGATTCAGACAGCTTAGTAATTCACTTGTTTGATAAAAGTTTGTTAGTTGCCATTTACACTCTCCGTCTTTAAGACAGCAGGTTTGACTCTTCCCGTACTCTTATACAAGTAGTATCTATCAATTTGTAACTATCGATTTGTAAAGTGCATAAAGCACCAGAGCCGACGCTTTCAGCTGCAGTTTCACATTAAAAAACCCCAATTCCCGCAGTGCCCCTGTAACATAAAAGAACACAGGAAACAGCACGATTTAAAAAATAATTTGAAGAGGGTTAAAGTCAAAATTCATTGATCAACAAAACCAACACTGCAAACCATAGTCAGCAGGTGCATTCTTCTCAAAATGAGGACAGCCTTAGACATATTCCCTGTCTCACTCAGTCAAACATATTAAAAAAAATAAAAAAAAAAGAAAAAAAAAGTGCATTAAGAAAATGCTTCAAGTAACTTATGGCTGCTCAGTTTTACCTAAATCTTATATTATTAACCCATATTTTATGTAAGTTCATTTGATTTATGTAAGCAAAAGCTACAATTAACAAAATACATGGCAGAAAAAAAAGCTTCTTAGTAACTTGTCCCCTCTGACAATAAGCATACAGCAAATCAATCTTACTAAAGTAGTTACATTACATTGTTAGCATATTCTACTATATGCATAATTTTTGTGAGATAATGAGTAAAAGTGAAAGCATAAAACATTAGTTTAAATATTCTCATGAGTCAAAGAATTTTCACCAATTAAAAATATGCTTAATTGAGTCACCTTGTGCTCCACAGTCACAACAAACATCATTTCCAGTCATCCTCTGGACTTCAGATATAATTTCTTTTGTCAGTTCCTGGACAATATTATTTTCTCCTGTGTTATCATCTCCTTTGAATGCATTATTTAAAGCTTCCTCTTTGCTGTTTTGTAGCACAGATGTCCATCTAAAATGGCAGCAATATTTTGCTATTGAGTGTTTTGGTACTTCTGAAGTTCAAAGTAAGTCTCAGTAGAACACCAGTGTCAAAAATAAAATTAGCAGAGTAACTCACATTTGACATTCCTGTTCATCCTCTGCTTGAAAGTGGTATGTTCTGTCGTCTGCACAATAAATAATTCACATACTGATTAAAAAAAATTATTGAAAAACTCATCTTGCAGAAATCCCTCAATGAAATCTAAAATTAATTGATTCCTGAGGTCTCTATAAACATCACTGGAGTGTGCTGATAGACAAAATGTCTGTTTAACAAGTTTCACCTTACTACCTACAGTTTATCTATGATTACATCCATGTTTACATAAGGTGGTTTGTTGCATTTTAAACAGAAGCTGTTTTCTTCAATGCTGTGCTTTCATCACATGAGCAGCAGGAAAGCAAAGGAAATGTTCCCTGTTCTGGATATAACCTCAGTAATCACAAATATAAAGTTCTGCTGGGAAGGAGGGGAGTAAAATATAGAGCCCATATTTGAGTTTACCTGTGTATGTAAGAAAGATTTAAAGAGTTCAAATGAGTTCTTAAAACCCAGTAATCAAAAATGGCAAAATAAATCTGCCAGACACAAAGTCCAAACCAGCACAAGCCCCAAGCTGTTTCAATTAAACCAAGCTCACAATCTGCAATTTACTACTGCTTTTCTAATTCTAAGCATTGTTATCATAGTGTACTACTAGAGAAAAAAGCATAATACATTTTAAGTCTATGGTGCAAATGAGATATGATACAGTTTAATGACTGAGTTGGAGTGAGAGTAGTTGATGAGAACAACAGAGGCAAATCTACTGGCAAAAAGATATTCTAAGATGAAAATTTCTCAAGTTTGAAAAATATTCAGGCAAAAAGTATTAAAAGATAGCTTCAGGCAGGGAAAATAGTAAGACAATGAAGATATATGAAAGAACAGAAAGGAAAGTGCTACATAAAGAGGTTTTATCTTGTGATGATACAGCAATTTGCATTTTGTAAAGAACAAGGAGGTTTTTTTTAACTCTGCAGTAAAATGAAGTGAACAGGTCATCTGGAGAAGGCTAAGAGCCCAGTTATGCCTTGTTAAGTGTGTGATAACATTGCAATAAGCTGATACTGGGCAAAACATGACATGATCATCAACAAAGAAAGAAAATGCAGAAGTAAACAGCGAAGCCTAGTTGCTTGAGCAGAAATCAATTAGCTGTGTGTTGCACACAAGGATTCGAGTCTATTCACATAAGCAGCACAGCTTATATTTACAAACGCAGAAGAACTTTATAAAGGAACGAATAAGGAATACATTTGTATTCTTCTCCCCAGATAATTTGAGACACATATTTCAGTAAAGTATTCTAGTGAGAAAACGAAGGAAACATTCTACTACACAATTTCATATCATGCCCTTCCAATCCAAAAATTATTCAGCTTTGGTGGGTTTATCATGTAGATTCTTTATCTCACCTTTATATCTATTATGAGATAACAAAACCAAAAAATGTTTTCAGTATTTTCTTCACAGTTGCATAGCAACCACCAGAGTCAAATTTTAAAAAGTTTTAAAAGCATCTTTTGACCTTGTGCAAAAGATGTAACTTTGCAAGATGATCAGATAGGACATTTTCAATATAAAGAGTGATGTCACAGCAAAAAATAGCTACTCTACTGTAAGACAGCAAAAAATCATACAGAAAAAAGGCGTGAAGACAATTTTCAAAAACAAGTGGTTTTCCACAGAAACAGGCACAGTTAGTTGCATTATGCTAAAATAACTGAAATGTCAAATTGTCAAAGGAAGGGCATTTTATAAAGGGAAGCATTCTACAATGGCGAAGATGTTCAAGTGGATTATTGACACATCTACAGAAATAATGCAATATTCTGCTATGAGCTGCAAGTAAAAAGACCTAAACAACAAACCTACGTGATATGAGGTCAAAACACTTTTTCTCCTCTGGGTTTGTTTTCACTTGGCAGGTTAACAGATTGAGCTTTGCTGGAGGTCGGTTAGCCTATTTGAAGATAAAACACACACATTTTAGCATACCCATACTGACTGAGCCCTGCAGACTGAAAACACAGGATAACATCCCACCAGCCAAACAGACTTGACAAATGGCTGTTTAATTTTTAAGGTCCCCAGCTTTTGATTCATGTTTTCTTCTGCATCATGGTTCGTAAACCACTTGTATTTGACTATTTTGTTTACTGGGAATTGGATATACACTAGAATTTTGAAAGAAGAAGGGTAGAATCTTTTCAGTTACCACTAACCAAGAACACTTAACCTGAAGGAACTGGGTATGAAAAAGAGACAGGTTCATCCTTACATTTAATCCCCTAACACTCAAACATCTAGTTTTAAAAAATTACTCATTTAGTTTTCAATAATTAACTATTTTGACTCCTGCTAATGTCTTTAAGGGGTCCTCAGTTAACCAGTTTAGAACAAATGCTGAATTTTTAAATCAGTAAAGGGACACAAGTGAAGGAAAATAAGAAGTTTGCACAGAGAAGTCTTGCAGCAAACATATGTAAAAGTAAACTGAGCTAGGTGATTACTAAAAAATCTAGTGAAATACAGTATATTTTATAATGATATATGTTTTCTAGTCAAGTTCCTCTCAGCTATTTCAGTTTCTTTTTGAGTAGAAAGTGACAGTGTTCTACTAGAGCAAAATTCACAAAGAACCTGCATTTTGAAAGACTCATAAAGGCTACGAAGACTTTTCAAATAGCACCTCTGCACTAACTTCTTCTTTCCCTTAACCTACCTGCTCTACAGACCTGGGGTAGGACCTAGAAAGGTATGTTTGCAACCTTGACTTGAGGAATGGCTTTCACTTCCTACAATTAATAACTAGTTTCACTCCTCTTTTGGAATAATTAAACCAGAAAGCAGATTTAACGAGTGAACCTTTGCTCTAGACAATAATATCTAAAAATAGTACTGTAAAGCATTAGGAAAGGACTATTATAAAGATAGCAATATCCACAAACACATTATCACACTTATTGTTGCATTTTAACAACATTAATAGACAGAGTTGCTAAAATAAGATTTAAACATCTAAACAAGAACTATTACCAAATGAAGCTGCACTATCACATAATGTAATTAACTTGCAATGAATCATAAGAAATGTACATATTCTCACAATCTCATCTAAATTTATTAATGAAAACATTTAATTCCAAAAATCAAGGGACAAGTCAAAAGATTACAAATTCCCTTCAAACAATCTGATAAAACAATATAGCTGGCCAAAAAAGAACAGTATCATTATATCTGAAGATCAGTTAAAAAAGTCAAAACCACGGACAAACATAAGCAAGGAAACAATTATGTATTTTTTTCCTGTTAGGAAAAAAAAGAAGCATGGTATCCTCGAAAAATAGCAGGCTCTTGCTTTGCCCACCATAAGCAGCGGACAAAACAAAGTCATGCAAGCTTTGAAACAATAAATGTGCAGGTCACTTGCTGGGCAATGTAAAACAAATTATACCCAAGAGAGGTATAATTTTTTGGAGGCAGCAAGATGACAATTTATTGAAAACCGCATTGTATTCTCTGCCTAATAAATAGCTTTTCAAATTCCACGCTTCCTTTTAGTAGCAAAAGTGCATACAGGTTTAATTATTTAGTTATAAATTATATATAAATATATATAAATATTTATCAATTATTAATTATATAGACACTGGGCAACTCACATATACCTTTCTCACAGGCTCTATGGGAATGTAAAAATGCAATTCAAGTTAAGAGAGAATCCCCTCGCCCCAGGACTTCGGATCTGAAGTGCATTTGGAATCTAATTTGTTTTCTCTAACTTATGAAATATGAAGCTGTAAATGAATGCAGTAAAATGCTTCAGAGAGGTCTGAAGGACCAATGTACACAGGACTTGTCCCTCTGGACAGGACAATGCAGCACAAGAACCCAGTATCACAATCTGAGAACCCAAAGAAATGGCTACAACAACAATAACATATCCTGGGCCAATATGCTGATTTTGGAATCCATACATATTCTTGAGCTTTTATCTGAGCAACTCCTAACCTGAAATCAGCATTAACAAAGGTATTAAAAACCCTTTGCATGTGGCTGATAGCACCTCATTCATGCTTCCATCCTGCAGCTGAATAACAGTTTATCTCCACCAGCCTCCCTGACCTGTGCCTGCTGCTTGTGGACAACACACTTCCATCACATGGCAGGTGCTGCTTGGGGAGAAGTTCAATCTTAAAGACAAAGGGAGGTAAGGCTGTGTGAGCTCCTTAGCCACACTAATTCAGACACTTGGCAGGATTAGGAGACACTAGACATGGAAAACACTAACAAATGTGTAACTACTATTACATTACTTGTTTGAAACCTCTGAGATTCACTTTCCTGATCGAGTCCCTTATTAGACAATTAAATTTCAGACTACTGCTGAGTTTTTGGACACCCATGTTAACATGTCAACACCCTGAAAAGAAAACACCCTGCTGCCACCATTCATGCCATACACAGACTTGAGCATCAACTCATGTTCCTTCCTGCAGAAATGGCAACCCTCCATCCAGCAAAACTGACTTATAATCTATTCTAGCAACAAACAGAAGTGTAGGAATCAAAAGGTTAGGCCTCTGAGACAATGCAGGAGTGCCATGATAGAGAGCTGATTTTACAAAAGGCATGAGCAAATATGTGCACTTAACAGACTAGTTGGCTGATTTCATCATGCATTTTTTCTGGATATTAGTGATCAACTCCAGGATAAAAACATGAAATCTGATTGTTTTGCCTTCAGATTTTCCTATTAATCATCATGGTACAGTATTCAGCAGTAAAGAAAGAACAATTAAAAAAGATTTGATAATGAGTCTTTCTTATACTCCTTTCTTTGCAGACAACCAGCAAAAGTTCTTTAAATACAAATCCAGCTTTGAGGAATCTGGTATTTCTGAAATCTTTTTGCCTTGTGACTTCTTGATCTGGAAAGCACTTAGCAATTCCTAACTACATGTTTCAGTCTGCTTCTATCATTGTTTTTTCATCCATGTATGTTAAATGTATGAATGCTGATTTCTTTGAAGATGTCAGTTGTCTAAAAGTGTAACTTCTGCATGTATGCCAATGCAGGCAGGCATATACAGGGTCACAGCTGGGCGACTGACAGAGAACCAAACATATCCTCTCCATCCATCAGGAGAGCACCTAGCAGGCAAGTTTAAGCACCTGCAACTGCCTGAAGATGGCTGTTCTAGAGACTGACAAAGTAGTCCCTCATAAAGAGGGGCTACATGACCAAAGAAGAGAAACCCATGAAGAACACTTAGCCTTTGAAGGAAAAGTATTTACAAATTTGTATTTGATAAAGAAAAGAAAACTGACAACTGAATTTCTGAGATTTTGATGAACTGCTGGCATAAGAGAACAGAACATCACATTTCAGAGACCAGGAGATATTAACCCTGAGAAGCTTGGAAATGTTGTTCCTTCCAAATTCTCAGAAGACATTCAGAGCAGCCCAGAAAATTTTTAAAAAACAAAAATCACTTCTACCTGTTTCAGTGTCTGTGAAATATTCAATAATTTTTTACATAAAGCTGCCATCAATATATAAGGGGGAAATGAGCAAATAAGTGATGATACCTTTTAGGAGTGTATTTTACAACAAGAAGGGACTTTTCTAATGTTGTAATATAAAAACATGGAGACCAAACCTGTGAAACCCCTCTATCTAAATCCACATTTGAGTATCTGCCTTAGGAACTGATTTCCAGCTATGGCTCCACTGATTTCAGTGGGAACTTACTGCTTCTAAAAATGTCAGACCATCTGGTAGACAGCTTATAAAGAGAGACGAAAACAGTATCTTGATAGACTCAATAACTGTACTTGCAAGTGAAAGTTTTCAAATTCTGCTCCACAAGTGGATTTTGTAGCCTCTGCCAGCTCTGAGCTGCCCCAACTACATCCCTACTGGTACCAGCACAGCATGTGCAACATCAAGCACAACCACAGCACATGGAGACACCAGCATGGAATACACCAACAGACTTCTCTCCGACAAACACACACTCCTACACACCCAAATCAGAAGAGGAATAAACAAGTGGACAATTCCAAAGATATAGTCATGACTCTGCTTTGCAGGGCTGGCTTTACACTCCTCCTTAACTCCTGATTATCAATTCTGAAGGCAGTAGCTTGTGGTTAGATGCACGAATAAGAGATTGATTCATTTTTGCTGCCAGGGTCAACTTGTAGTCATAGCAACAGGCATAACAGGATGAAGAACAGAACAGTTCATAACAGGACCAAGAAACAGGACTGTTTATTAGACCAAGAATGGGAAATACTGTCACTGAGTTATTTTTTGCCTAAAGAAACTTTCTTAAAAGTTTTGAGAAAACAATATAAAAAATGTTACAGGAAAGCAAAACCAAGTTTAAAGCCAAGTGCAAAAGGTCTAAACTGTGAAAGCATGAAGTTTTAAAATTTTAACGAATGTTTAATAGTTGTAGTTAATGTGTTCAAATACTGGTAGCAGTAATAAAGAGGGATTTGTAACTCTCTATTTCCTGTCGTTCTGGTAGAAGTTGTTTTTAGAGTTGATTTTCCCCAACAGCTACTCCTAAGGAGCTAACAGACTACCACACAGCAGCAAATCTGAGGGAGAAAAGAGATTCAACATACTCTCAGTTTATCTTGCAAATATAAAAAAGTTGTTTAACTCATATTTAAAAGATGGCTTAATGCCCAACCATAGCTTTAAAAAAAAAAAAAAGTTAGAATTTGTATTTCTAGGTAGCCTGGTAAAATACGAACATTTACACGAACTGAGTCACTATAAAAGCCCTTTTTCCCCCATTAACAGTCATGAACATTAAAACAGCTGCATTTTTAGATACTATGTATGTCTTGAAATATTTCTAAAAGGCTGCCTTAAAAAAAATATATCCCTCATATTCAAAACACTGCATATCAGGAATCTAGCTAATTCCAAATCATAAATATAGACCAGCGTAGCTTTGCCTTTCTGTATTAGCAACCATGTACATAAAATACTGTAAACAAATACTTACTGTACCATGGGAAATTGTAAGAAAACCATTTTTAACTGAGCACTTCCTTTTCTGCCACACTTTTCTGATTCTAGTTTAAAGGGGAAAAAAAAGGTGACAGTTTTAAATATATTTTGTATTGCACTGCTTGAGCTCTTAGGACCTAATATTTTTCCTAGCAAACTCCAGCAGTACTTACCCATCACTCTTCTTGTACAGACTGCCACTCCGTTCAGTGCCATGTTCCTTGTTTCCCTGAGGCTGATGTAAACTGTAAGCTGTACTCTGACGAATCTGAGAATCCTGAAATAATCAACAGCAATTTGTAATGCATTCCACACTTTCAACCAAACTACCCCCCCCATTAATGAGTTTCAGAGCTTTTCCTTCCTGCTCTAATCCAACAGGCCAAATGAAGTACACTTTTCCTCCTCACTGAGAGAGAACAAGATCCATTTCTTTTTTCAGAGGGCACCAAAAACATTTGAGAAGTACCCATTATCAGCACTGGCCAAAATCTTTTTACTTGCTTTTATTTAGATTCACTCTTGGCCTTAATATATAGGGGTTTTAACCCAAAACTTAATTGAGCAGAGGGCTTTCCAACTCACATAAACACTGCAGGGTACAAAAATTAAAAATTATTATTACCTGCAATTTATAGTGCACTCTTCCATTGAAAAAAATAATTACATACATCAATTTGAAGAAGCGATTTTCTTTGTGGAAACGAGTCAAGTTATTGTCTGAAAAGCAGAAGAGACCTCCTGGAAACATAGTTCAGGAGTCATACAGGAAAACTGAAAAGTAATTTCCAAAAAAGAAAAATTTAAAGCAAAATATCTGGAACAAAGCAGAATTCTAAGACAGGAAGAGACAGGGAATAACTGAACCCTTCTCAGTGCTCTCAGAACTACCCAGAGGCAGGACCCACTGCTGCAAGAGTCCAACTCCTTAAAAAATAAGAACCTGAAAATGAGGAAGTTGAGGTGTCACACTATATTAACAGCAGTAACATGGCAGAATGGACTTTTAAATGCATACAATAACAATGACTATTACTTAAAATTTTCATTTTTGTCTTTTCTACTGTCATTGCTCTATGGATATAATTACTCTTGAGCTACATACGGCAGATAATACAAGTATAGTAAGGAAAAAAAGCCACAAAACAGATCACCAATACGACTACTAACTATTCTACACATGATGGTAAGGACAGAGCTCCCACCTACACCCCTGTTCAGAGCATTTAAGACTCCACACCTCCAAGCTGCAGGATTTCAGGCTCATCCTGAATACACTGCTGGAGCTCGGTGGTCCTGAGAACCATGAGCTGAGCTCCACACAGGCTGCAGCACTCCTTGGTGCTCCTTTTCAAGACAACCTGTGCCCACTCCCTGCCTCTCAGCAAGCGATCCGGGAAGCCATATCAGGTAGCTACATCATCATCTGAGCCTTTTAAAGGCGCTACAGAGCTACCACTTAGCTTCTGTGCCTGACAAAGCATCCCTTCAGATTTAAACCAGTCTGTTTATCATTCCTTTCCAGTTTGTTTACATAGAATTATTTGGTTTTGCACTCTAGCTGCACAATATAAAGCCATAGCGCCATTTTTAAAATATTCCTGTCACTCTTTAAAAATCGCTGCACGCACACATTTACTGACTTCTGAAGAAAATCTGATCTGACACTGCCTATTGTGCCCTACCAATGCCTTGATCTCTGCCTCCCATTAGTCAGTAAAGGAACTCCATTTCCAAGATTAGAGGCCTTACAGGAAATTAATTTCAGTTCTCCCCATCCTCAATTATGTAAAGATTGCAGATGACCTCCAACACCTGTTCATAGCACCATTCCCATTACTTTAGTCTGTGCTGCTACTTTTTGTGCATTATTTTCTGCCTCATTTCAGCTACCTCCCTTCATCTGTTGATTGCTCAGCTGCTGTGTTTGGCCAAACTGGGAAACCAATAATACAAGCTTCCTGCCTTATTTCAGCAGGAGAGCAGCTGCAGCAGATGACATGTATTTCCACACATTCATGACTGTGAACAGCATCTAAAAAATTTAATACTATTTCATGAAAAGAAGTTAAGGACAAACATATTGTCCATTGTAAATTCTCAGCTCAGGTCATGTCCAGATCAATATTGTCCAACCTGATTGCCAAACGATGGTTTTCCACAGCTGTCTGACAAGAAGTTCATGATTTTGATCTAGCTCCTAAGAGACGGGATACCACCCCACAAATCACCACTACAATTAACATCCTTCCAGGCAAGTTCAGCATGCCTTTTCCATATGCAGGCTCTCCAAAGGATCTTCCCTTATTTCTGGTTTGCATACTGCACAAAACAGAGATACAAATCACACATAACAGCGTCAGACCCAATGGCCTCATTGGAGGAGCAGAAACAATGTACATTACCTATGGGAGCAAATGGATCACTGCAGGATAGAGGACACACATCTAGTGCAGAGTATTGTCATTTTAAATATACACTGAACATAACAAGATCAGAACAGGCTTAAGTACACAAGCCTAAGAAATTGAACTTTGACCATTTTATCAAATTTGAAATGCAGATAGGCATATAAAAAGAGGTGAGTCACTTAAAATTTGCAGCATGTTTTTAGTGAATCACTTCACTGACCATAGAAAGGTTTGAAATTCTTTCTTCCAAAGTCTATAAAGATATGCTGACTTCTAAGTCAAGCTGAACAGCAGAGCTAAAAATGAAAGAAATGTGAAAACAGTGTTCTCTAAAGATGGTCTGTGACTACTGGTAAGACATATTCTAAAATCCTGTTTATCAGCCCCACTATGTGAACATAACAGAACTTTTCATACAAGGTGCTTCAATCTATACATAATAAATCTTGGCCAGCCATTCCACAGCTCCCATGGAGCAGGATTTTTAGACTGTTTGGATCACTCCTGTGTGTAAAGCTGCCAAAAAAAGCTCTCCCAGAGCCTGAGCTTCTCTGACTTTTGCAGGATCATTGCCAAGAGGATGTTTCAGAGATCCATCCCTTATCTATTACAGCCCCACAAAGTCTCCAAAAGATGTATCTACCAGAACACCCTGCAGGCAGCCTTTGCTATAGCACAACTACCATAATTTTTGTCAAGAAACACAAAATTTATTCTATTTTGCAGTGGCCTAAATAGATTATAGGTTCTACCAAAGAAGCAGAAACAAATCTAAACACTACAGTCACAGGAGGTGACCTCACCCAAGGTCATGGGAACAAGAACAGTTAAGGCAATACAGCTCTAAGGTTGACTCTGAAACTTGAAGAACTTCTACATTTGAAAAATAAAAGCTTAAAAATTAAAAATTACAAAGGCGTACCAAAATGACATTTTAAAAAGAAGTTCCAATACAAACCAGGTTTGAGGAAGTTGTGTGCAGGAAGAAACTATGCATACAGGCACAACAAAAAAAGGTTCACTAAGAGTGCTTGTGTGTTCAGTTTTTTAAACACAACAGGAACAATATTTGCCAACATTGTCATTTCATACATGAAGTCTGTTTTAATTAAAAATACATATATCTTCAAAATCTTGCAAGAACATCAAATCAAGCAACTGGATTTAATTTCCAAAAGAAAGTACAAAGGAAATCACCAACTTGTCTTACAACAATTTTCTTCTCCAAGAAAAATCTGATAAATTTTTTGGTAACGTTTTTCTTTCTTTTTTTTTTTGGTAATAAAATACACCTAAAAGGAGAAAGAAAGAACCAGTCTTTTCATGCCAATAGACAACAGCTCAGAGGAAAAATCCAGTTTCTTGAAATCTGAATGGAAATCATGCCACTATTTTCATTAAAACATAGTAACACTTACTCTCCTAGACTTCGGTCACAAAATGTAAATGCATTTCAGGAAGGAAAAAGAAATCAGTTATAGTAAAGAAAATTACAGTGCAACATGAATAATATCAGTGGGTTGTACAGTAAATTATACAAGAACTCTTTGGCACCCCACCGATTAAATGATATTTTCAAAACCTTTAGAAATAATTATAGTACTTCTCATGCTCTGCAGGTAAGCATCTATATCTAAATTTGCAGAATTAATAAACAACGACTATAGCATAAAGCGCTTTTTATACTTGTATTTTAAATGTCAAAAACCCAGTACAAATAATAAATTTATGTGTATTATTAATTTTTGAGTCTGTGAAAAGATGTGTACTTACCACATCTTCCACATACATTTAACATCAGTATCACTGACAAACATTCCCAGTAACCATGAAAGCCAGCTACTTCTGGTATCTGTCTTGAGCACAGATCCAATTAAAAGAGGATGCCTGCTAACACACCCTAAACAGCAAAGACTCCTTCTTCAGAGTTGGCAATCAGTGGCTAACCCAAAGCAGTCACCATTTCCACAAGGATCCATAGTCTCTCATTCTACCAAGCTCAAATTTGGAAGTTTTTGGCAAATCAGTGAGTCCTGAAAGCCAGACAGACTCTAAGGAAGTGCCTGCTGATCTTATGGGACTTTGTACACAATGGTCATTATCACAAACTTCCCGAGGTAACAAAGTGAAGAGTGTTCAAGACTGTTCCAAATGCCTGTCAGCAATTCACAGAATCACATGGGTTTGGGTTGGGAGGGGCCTTTAAAGATCGTCAGGTCCAGCCCCCGGCTGTGGGTAAGGACATCTTTCACTAGATTACACGGCTCGGCAACTATTGTCTGTCACCAGTAAAAGCTAGGAGTCACCGTAACTTTTATGGGAAGATCAAAGCAAGACTGGAAAAGACCAAGGAAGTCTGAGCTCCATAGACTAAACTGTTTCATTGTGATCCCTCTCAGAAAGAGAATCTGAAAAGGGGGAGGGGGTTCATTCATCACTTGCTCATGACCCAGCAGCCACACAAAGGAAGCTGGCTGGCATTTATTTATATAAAGAGGAGGAGCTAGCAATCTGAAACAAAAGTAGACCCAATATTTAGGATTACATTATACAAAAGATGCTTACTTCCAGATCAGAGTTTGCTAAATGAAACTGCTCCAGAATTCATTAAATCTAACGGCAATCGTAATTGGTACTCAAAAAATACTTATTAGATCGCCAAACTGACCCAGGTCTTGCACACTTGAACACTGGCATTTAGCAGCAGAGTAGCAAACTTGACTGTCATTTTTGCAGATGATGAGAGAAGTGTTTTGGGATTTGAAGTTCAGTTTTACATAATCTTTATACAGTTTGGAATAATACTGTGAGATAAGGTTCTACAAATAGGGTCTTCTTGATACTGCCCAAGTTCTTTCATTCTCAGTTTGAGCAACAGTGCACCAGATGAAGTATTTTACAATACTGGTAACAAAAAGAAATTACTTTTCAGTAAGTCTCATACTTTTAGTGGGCATTCATTTTTTTAAAAAAATGCCTTTGTCAGAAACATTCAATATCAGCATCAAAACAAAGATGAACAAAAGGAATTACATGTCTGATAAAAGTTAAAATAACTCTATTTCGAATAACATTACATTACAAGTAATTAGAATAGGTATTCCAAAGTTAAACCACCTTATATGCTCACCTCTTTCTGATCAACTTGGAGTGCTGATTTTAAAATATCTCTGAGCTGTGTTAGTTGTCTTCGTTCTTCATCTTGCGCTTGTTTAATCTTGAAAGAAGAAAAACACAGGTTAAAAATATTTTTTAAATTTTCAATGCAGGTCTTTCAAATTTGCTGCTTAATTGATTCATTTTTTGAGAAATGTTCAGTGAGAATGAAAGCAACGAGAAAAAATAATGTGATCAGTTTATTTTCCTTTGTATCTTCAGCAAACTTGATAATGATTAGGATATTTCTGGGTTAAGACTTTGATATTGACTCAAAATGCTCTTGCTTCCTTGCGTTCCATTTGAAAATACATGTTATTTTCCACTTAATAAACACTTTAGAGCAAAGGCTGTTTTAATAACATTTTACATAGTGCGGTCCTGAACTGAATGAAACTAAGGCTTCTGAATGTTGTATTAAAACAAGATTTTACTCAACAATCTACTCCAAACCTTAAATGCTAACTATTAAAACAGTCAACCTGAACCAAAATGATCAGGCAACCTGAACCAAAATGATCATGCTTCTACTGTAAAAACCTAAATTTATCACACAAATATGAAAGGTTGCTACTCACTGTATAAAGATCTGTCGAGAGTGTCTCAATTGAAGGCTTGAGACTTTCAACTGCTTTTAACCCATCCTGAAAGAAACTTAAAAAGAAAAACAAAAAGCAATCTGTTATGAAACTTCACTTTGTATTTTCTGCTTAGAAAGTTGCCAAAGGAAATATGCATATTATTATGACATGCCATGAACTTCAAAACAGGAAACTTTTTTAATCCATCTTTGACTGTCCACCTCTTTATTTCCATCATAGCTTATTCTAACATGCAAAATCGCCAATTAGACTCAGAACTGCCACAATCCACTGCCACATAAATTTTCCACATTCTCACCTCAAACACAAGTTCTCATCCTATTTTTTGAAGAAATCTTGCAGAACATGCAAGATTCATTTGCAGAACACTAGAAGTTCTAGTAGATATAAAATAATTGTGATTTCTTGAAGCCACGTAATTTCATCTGATGCAATTTTTACTAACGGAAAACCCCTTTGTTTCCTGAGCATTAATTATGGTCTATATGCAAACTGAATATGCTACATCTTTCTGTAGTACATGTATTTTGTATTGGCAGAGTAATCCTATCTATGCCAAGTATTCCAGCTCTTAAAAAAAACCCTGAGATTTAAAAAAAAAAATAAGTAATCACAATTACATGCATATTTGATTAAATATTGCTGCACTGTTTGCAACACAAAGTATTTTCACTCTGGGAAGCAGTCATGAAAGTGACAACACAACACAGCATTTATGTTGCTGAAATTTTATTAAATGGACAGAGCACATTAATGACATACTGCAAGAGAAACTGATTTTAAAAGCAATACAGCTATTTAGGGAACAAA
This sequence comes from Rhagologus leucostigma, assembly GCA_013397725.1. NCBI lineage: Eukaryota > Metazoa > Chordata > Aves > Passeriformes > Rhagologus > Rhagologus leucostigma. The sequence goes on from VZTD01003112.1 coordinate 393,094, forward strand.
TACATAGGTGTAGACTGCTGTTTCAAGATGAAAACTTACTGATTTCAACAGGTTAGCAGTGGTTCTTTCAAGTTTATAGCTATGACTTCCTTGCTACATGACAGATTTGTAAGACTTCCGTAACAAAAGCACATAATTCTAATCAGAACTATGTGTTTTATTACTGGGTCCTCCTCCAACAAACTAGAAAAAGAGTGACTTTTTCAATACAGTTTTATTCCACTGCTCACGCAACTTATTTTTCTTGAGCACAGAATTGATTTAGATCATTGTTGGATACACTCAAAGAAGTCCATCAAAACTAATGTACGACTAAGTAATAGATCAAACTAAAAGCCATGTTTCAAGAGTAGTTTATAAACATGGCAAATTACTGTTTGGCATTCCGTTGGAACATACAATTATATCCAATGTAACAAGCTCAACCTCATTACATGTTTCAGAATACAGTAACAAAAGCAATGACTAATCTGACAAAAGCAATCTGTCAAAAGACATCAGCAAGACCAGCTGAATCTTAAGATTTATTTTGAAAATTCTAGAAAAGTGTTATGGTGATGTCAAAAGTTGAAAACAAAACATTGTTCCCGTTAGTGTAGATATAAAGAAAAGTAAAACATACTTGCACTGAGCATGAAAATACTTGATCAAGTTCTGAAGCAAGTCCACTCCTTTTTTAATCTTGATTTCATTGACTTTCAGCAGGTACTGTTAAAACAGTAATTCACAAAAGAAATTATTTATTACTGCTACAGGGTTTTTTTAACACTTTGTTTTCAATTATATTTCAACAAGTTTTAATAGTCACAGATTTACAAAACCTAAAAGAAAATGCAGCAAGAAGTGGCTTCAAGAGTTAAATCACACAAAAAGGATTCTTGACACTGCTGATTTTTAATACCCTGTGAGGATGTTTCACTATGATTTGTTCAAATTGTTAGAATATCCTTTGTGTCTTCTAAAAAAGCCTCTGCTAAAGAAAGCATGAAAGAGTTTGTGTAGTACCTTTAGTAACCCATTCTTACACCTAGCAGCACATCTAAAACTGTATCTCACTAGTTGTAAAATTCATTGCTAAACAGATGTCATTAAAGAGGAAAGCAGTTCACTAAAAAAAAAAAAGCGAGGGATTATTTTAACAAATTTTAAAATCTGCCTGTTGATTTTATAGCTTTCTTTACCAAATCCTTATACACCAGTAATTACAACAAATCACAGTTTAGCAAGAGATTTTTCAAAAAATCTACTGTCAAGTGCAAAAGAAGTGTAATTACTGTCCTTCTGCATAAGGCATAATCAAAGTTCACATTAAGTGGCAGCTCCTCCCCTGAATACCATAGCATAGATATGTCAGCCATGCAAGCAGAAGTATGGTTGATCAAATATCAAAGTCCTTAACTGTCCATTAAATGACAACAAATTTTAACCCCCACTTAGACCTCCAAGCAAAGAAGTGAATGTCTTCTTAATGATGCTCTGACGCATCTGGTTTTCCCCTTCTCACAGTACACCCTGAATGTTTTAAACCAACTAAAGCAATATCCAGGCGCCAGCTTTCAATGTTGCAGCTTCTTATGCTGGTTCAGGTGAACAAATGATGAGCCTAAATGCATACGAGCCCTGGATAGTATTTAGTTACAACAATCACCTCTCCAGCTCCTGGTAATTTAAAATGGACCTCTAGGCATCTGATATTCAGTTTCACGATTTATAGAGAACTAGTCTGTACTTATGAAAAAACTTCAATATGTCACCCTTCTGACTTACTACCAAAACAAAACCAAAGTCCTCTTTTATGACTATTCAGAGGTAACCAAGTATAAAATTCTTTTCCTCAAAATCAGAAAAAATACAGGATACACTTCAGCTATTCCAAATTTAAGGTAATTTGATCCAATTTCACAGACTTCGCCCTGTATTATGACTACAACTGACTAAAGTGAACTCTTCTTTACTGTGACACAGCAAGAGAGAAGCATTTGTTCCTAGTTGTTTCTCACGAAGGATACAGATGGGCAATTTGCTGACAACATCCATATGTTTATTTGTTACTCAAATCCCTTCATCAATTTAGAACATATTAGTCTGACTCTGTATAAGAATGTGAAGCTTTTCTCTTAAGTATGAGTGCATGTAGTTACTAAAAGTGATATTCAGGACAACTGCAGTTATGCTATGCTGGCATATGAGTCAAATTAGCTATCACCATCACAGGAAAGGCAGTAGAAACACCCATGGTATATTTTTGAGCTAATGCATACTAAAAAAGAACACAGCAACTTGAGTTCCCAACCACAGAGCCAGATATGTCCTTAAGTGAATCAAACCAAAAATATTCACATCAGATTTAACATACTACAAAATCACAGATATTTTGAAGTAGAAACATTCCGAAACAACTTGAAAGACAACTGGATTCCATCCTTAGCAGTTTTTTTCTGTGCCAACCCAGCAATGTGCTAGGCTAGAGCCTCTCCTCATAATAATGCAACAGCTGTCAGCACAGGGAACAATTCAGAGAATGATCAAGGGCTTAAAATAACTTACAGCGAAGTAGTAGTGTAAAGACTTATTTATTATAATTTCTCGGTGTTTCACTGAGCTTTGCATTAATTTACCTGTTAAGTGAAATTAGAAAATATCTAAATTCCCTGCAAAGTTCGCCTATCAGGATAATAAAAAACCATATTTTCACAAATGGAGCCAACAAATAACTTCGCATTTCCCTTTAATATCACAGCTGCTGTTAAACAATTGCATTTTTCAAAATTTTCCTAAAAACAGCAGCAGAATAATAATAATTTCACACTGAATCTTACCTCACACATCTGTAACTGAAAGAACCTTCTTTCTTTCTCCATCTCTTCTGCAATTTCAGCTCCACTTATTTCTGTACGAATCATCCCATGCAGCTTAGCATGCTCTTTTTTCTCTTTCTCTATTTTTGTACTATAAGGCAAAAAAAATCAGTCAATGAAGTGAGAAATCTACAACCTCTCAAGAAATCAGATTATTCACAAAGTCTACTGACAGATGCGGAGCCAAACTCCTGTAGCTTTGCATATGACTTACTTCCAGATGACATTTCATTTGGAATTTGACAATGACTAAAGATCAGCAATGACATACAGTAGCTGAAATCTAATTAATCATCTGTTTAAGTTATATTCTAATAGATATTCCAAAAGAAGACCATAAATGAGAAGATGATACTAAGTTCTTGCTCCAAAGAAAGAAAATACAGGAAAAAATAATGAGTTTTAATTGAAAACATAGGGAGATGTTTAATCCCAACAGAGCAAACACTGGTTAACAAAGTTCAATTATGTCACCAGATTTATTGAGTCTTGCCTGTCATCAAGTCATCTTCTATATATACAGGGTTTCCTAAGCCAAAATCACAGTTGCTGTCTCTACTTGCTGCTGAGCCAGTTGGCACTGGGAATGCCGACCAGCCGGCTGTGTTGCAGACTTCAAAGTCTGTTAGACCAGCTGTCCTAATTCCCTAAAAGTTTCCATGAACATTTTCCAAGAGCTCTGAATAAAATAGGTTCTTCTGCAGAATATAAATGAATAACCAATGCCTGGCATATTCCCATAAACTCACTTCTGCATTTGTTAAAGCTATTCTCCATACTATTTCTAAATGCAGTATCATAATTTGACAACCCAGTTAGACAAGTCTAATATAGAAAAAAAAAGATAATAAGGAAAGAAAATACATGAGGGTGTTTACTTTTTGAAGACTTTTAGTTTGCCATTCATACTGTTTAGAACCTCACAATTCTGAAAAGAGCTTCCTGAGGAAATGCTATACTGCTTTTGAACAAGAGGAAGCATTGCACAGGAATACAGGAAGGAGATCAGAGGAACAAGCAACACACACAACTGTCCTACCTCCTCTTGGGTAGTCAAGTGTCTCTCAGCTCTCTCTCTGAAAAGATGACATGTCTCAAGTACCCTCTTAACCTGATGTTAACATTACCCTAACAGCTTATGGGAAAATGTCTAGAAGGTCTAAGGACTTCCAGTCAACAAAATATTCTGTACTTACACTTCTCAAGAATGAGGAACTGCCTCCTATTACATCTCAAGCAGCACGGGAAAACAAGAATTAATTCCATTAATCCTATCCCTCAACATTCCCACTGGGAAGCATTTTCAGCAGCAATTCAAAAAGCCCCACTGTGCTCTCAGCACAGGTAGGCACAGCAGAACCAGCCCTGTGCAGTATTCCAGCAGCCAGCACATCAGCCAGCACTGTGCTCCTCCTTAGCCCATCACATCCCGCCAGAAGCAGACGTTTGGAAGGAAGCTCCTCTCCTTTGAAATAAATATTCTGAAAACCTCCAGTCGCCTGAATTAAACTCAATTCCAGAATGTTCTATATTCATGAAAAGTAAGTCTGTACTCTTACTCAATTACTTCCAATTACATTATTTCGTAGGCACAGAAAACAAGATTCCAAACACAAGAATTAACCAGACAATCTTGAACAAGAAAGATAAACCATTACAAAAAAGATTCACAGAAAATTATAAATAAGCAGCTCCTTTCTAGCACACACTCTAGAAGAGTTTATATTATATCATACGTGATAGTTCTAAAACAGTCAGACCTCAGAGTAAAGATCCAGGATGTTTCAGTTCTCTCAATTTCCAAATTAACCTAACAGTTCTTGAGGCCAGAGAACTCACTGACGTGACCAGGTGTGTGACGCCTAATAATTACCAATTACTATTGTATAGTACTTTCATTGTTTACAGAGAACAATACTCAAGCATAAGATAATGAAACCACCTCCAAAATCTTAGGAGTTTATTAGCATATCATAAGGTATCTCTAAATGTCAGTTAAACCAAAAGACACCTAACACTGCCAAAGAGTCAAACACTACGCACAATATCACAGCATTCATTGTATTCCTCCTAAAGAAAGCTAGATTTTGGTGAAATAATCCTTTCTGCTCTGTAAAGGATAAACCATACTCCACAGGCAAAAAAAAATAGTTGAACCAAGACGAAAACAAACTGACCTCTACCAAGCAAGTCAGAAAAAGATATCCTTGAAGCCATTTGGTGGAGCTTCAGGCTACCTGTCTTCAAAAACTCAAAAACGTACTTTACCAAAAAACGCAAATCATCCCTCAGTGACAAGTATCAGAGATACATGATGGTGCATTTCACATTTGCAATTCCTCATTATTTATGCTTTTAATATTTAACTACATCTTCATCTTTGTAATTCAGAATTTATCCTGTTGTTTCGCTACAGTAATTTGCTACCTCCTACCTGACTGATACTACAGGACACTTCATTTTTAGAGAAACAAAGAAACCCCTCATAGCTGTGGTGCACACAAATCTTGTGAGTGCTAAAGGCTGGCTGAGTGTCCTATCCAAATGCAAGGATCAACTCAGCTTCAAGTGTCAGTCTATTGTGACGTTAACCAAATCCTTTTGGCAAAGACAGTCCTGTAACATAACACTGGGATTTCCGAGTGTTGCAGGGTATTCAGGTTTTCCAAGCAGGTCAATTAACCCAAATTATTAAGAAAATCGTGAAAACTAAAAAAATACCCTGGAAGCCGTAAGAAAGCAGCAAATGTTTTGTAATGCAGCTGTTCTTGAAGCTCATGCAGCCTGTATATCACATATACAGACTTTGCTGACTAAGATTAAAATGTGAGCACACGTCAGTCCATTTACAACACAGCTGCATATAACTAATATACAGTGAACTCAGATGTGCGTAACAGACAAGCAAAGCTGAAACACAGGATGAAGAATTACAACAGTACAGTCAAAGAGATACAAACTGAAGAGTCTCACCCATTCAGTTTCCAATATAAGACTATTTTTACAGCTTCAATTTGAAAAGCAACCATCTTCCAATATAAATTATAATTCGCATTTTAAATAAATCAATTTTGTCATACAGATCATGGTATAAATAAACACCAAAGACTTGTATTTATATTCTGCCAGTCAATACGGGTTAACAATCAGAGCAGCCTGCATACATGCAGCAGTAGTGAACTGGCTGGCTGGGAAGCAACTCTGTCATTCTTCCTCTCCTTCTCCACAGAGCAGTAAGCCAGGCTAAGTCTGGGTAGGTACAGAATAGCACCTGGAAGGAACACACTTGAATTGGCAGCACTCTGAAAAAAGGAGTGCTTCTGAAGGCTATTTTGTTTGACAAAATAACACTAGACACTTTCATTTCACATATCCTTTCTTTGTCTAGTCTTCCTTTTCAGCCTGACTCTCCAGGCTCTGGCCCTCTAGCTTTTTGGTGAAACATACTCCATTTTAATTCACCCTACTGCCTGTCAATGCTGACAGTAAAGCATGTCTCTCCTATCAGTCAAGTTCTCAATGGAGAAGTCATGTTTTCTCTTTGGAAATGCTAGACAGGTTTTCCCTTTCATACATCCTGCTCTGAATGATAAGGCGAAGAGGGCAGAAGGAGCAAAATGTGCTCAAGTATTTTCATCATTTCATACATAACATCTGCAGATTCATTCAAAGACTTTTTCACTTAATTTGTAGGTAATCTCTTTCAAAATAAAAATACTTAATATGAAATCTTAGACTTGAAACAGTATATTGTGGATGTGGTTACCTGGACTTCAGAAAGCCTTTGACACAGTTTCCCACAGGATTCTCCTGGAGAAACTGGCTTCTCATGGCTTGGACAAGTGCACTGTTCATTGGGCAAAAAAACTGTCTGGAGAGCCAGGCCCAGAGGATGGTGGTGAACAGAGTTACTCCAGCTGGTGACTGGTCACTACTGATATTCCCCAGGGTCAGTGTTGGGCCCAGTCCTGATTAATATCTTTATGAATCACCTGGAAAAGGGGATCGAATGCACCCTCAGTAAGACTTCAAACGACACTAAGTTGGGGGGGAATGTGGATCTGCTGGAGGGTAGGAAGGCTCTGCTGAGGGATCTGGACAGGCTGGATCAATGGGCAAAGGCCAAGGGTATGCAGTTCAACAAGGCCAAATGCCACGTCCTGCACTTGGATCACAACCCCAGGCAATGCTACGGGCTGGGGACAGAGCGGCTGGAAAGCTGCCCATCAGAAAAGAGCCTGGAGGTCCTGGTCAGGAGCCAGCTGAATACAAGCCAGCGTGTGCCCAGGTGGCCAAGATGACCAAGGACATCCTGGCCTGTATCACCAACAGAGTGTTTAACAGGACCAGAGCAGTGATCGTCCCCCTGCACTCGGCACCAGTGAGGCTGCACTTCAAGTGCTGTGTCCAGTTCTGGGCCCCTCAAAGACACTGAGGTGCTGGATCAAGTCCAGAGAAGAGCAACAGAGCTGGTGAAGGGTCTGGAGCAGAAGTCTGATGGGAAGTGGCTGAGGGAGTTGGGATTCTTTAGGTTGTTCAAAAGGAGGCTCTCCACAACTCTCTACAACTCTATCACTCTCTACAACTACCTGAAAGGAGGTTTTAGCAGTGGAATTTCAGTTTCCTCTCCCAGGTAACAAGCAACAGGACAAAAAGAAACTGCCTCAAGTTGCGCCAGGGGAAGTTTAGATTGGATATTAGAAAAAAATGTCTTCTGGAAAGGCTTGTTAAGCATTGGAACAGGCTGCCCAGGGGAGCAGTTGAGTCACCATCCATGCATGTATTTAGATGTGTAGATGTAACACTGTATTGGTTCAGCACAGCCTGGTTTTAGGTAGCAGGGGGGCCACAAAGATGGCTCCTGTGAGAAGCTGCTGGGAGCTTCCCACCATGTCCAGCAGAGCCAATGGCTGATGGCTCTGAAGATGGACATGCTGCTGGCCAGAACCAATGAGAAAGGCTGGTAACGCCTCTGTGATGACATATTTAAGAAGAAAATCAAAACAAAGTCACGGGTTTTTGCTTCTAGACAGAGAAGAGGAGGAGGTGAGAATATGTGAGGGAAGAAGGAGAGGAGGTGCCCCAAGTGCTGGAGCCAAGATTCTTCTGCAGGCCATGGTGANCCCCGGAGCAGTGGAAGAAAAGCCTGGTGATGGACTGACCAAAAGCCCCCTGCCCTGCCTCCCTGTGTTGTCAGTGGGAAGGAGGGAGGGCCTGGAGGGGGCGGAAAGGTGTTTTAAGGGCTTATTTTACTTCTCATTACCCTCCTCTGATTCTGTTAGTAATAAATTTTACTTAGCAAGTACGGTGAACCTGTTTTGCCCTTGAAATATTTCTCCCATTTTCCTTATCTCACCCATGAAGCCTCCGTTAACCCTTTTTTCCTCTTTTCCCTCCTTTTGCCCAGCTGTGGTAGGGGAGAGTGAGCAAGTGACTCTTGTGGGTGCCTGGCCTTGGGCCAGCGTCAAACCACGACAAACACTTAGGGATATGCTTTAGATGTGGACTTGGCAGCATTAGGTTTATGGTTGAACTCGATTTTAAAGGTATTTTCAAACTTAAATGATTGTATTATTCTATTCTATGATTCTATATTTAAGCTACCTGGTTCAGCACTTTCGTTCTATGTCACTATTTTCAAGCTGTGACTTCCACTTTGTCTTATGTACTTGCTTTAAAAGGAAACACAGCAGAAATATCTAGGAGCTATGAATATCAGTGATCTACTGAGTCAAGTTAGAGCTCTGAAGAAGTAATTTGAGAAAAGCTTGCAGAATTTCAGATAAAATTTTTTCATACTGTTTAAAACATGAGTTTACCAAACTGGAAATATCATCACTTAAACAAACAGCTTAACAGATGTCTGTATTTGACTTCGTTCATTTTTCCATTGACTTCAAATGGTTCAGAAACAAATCAACGACAGTTATTTCTAGATATGAGCACTTGCATTTCTTCACAGTAATGTACTGCTAATGCCTGGATCTTAAAATGCCATAAGCAGATTCAAACAACTTGTTCTCTTCACTCAGTTGTGCACAAGAGACCTCACGTGCTTTTAAAAGGAGAATGGCAAAGGAGGAGACGCAGCCAGCTCATTAGTTTTCATTTAACCTTTACGTTTCATAGCATTAGCACAACACTTACTAAAGAAGACTTCTGAAGATAACAGGCATTTACAGGCCCCAAAATAAGACAACTTTATTTTAAAAAACTAATATTTCTTTCTTTTCAGGAAAATCAGGTTTATGTCCAGAATACAGACATATTCAGCTAAAAAAAATTGTAAATAACATACTTCAGTAAGTTTATGCTTCTATTTCCTGTGCAAAATTGATACAGTCTTTACCTCGGAATCTACCACAACAGGACGGATTAAACGAAGCATGTGGGTGAAATCTGGCTCAGCGCCTTGCTGAATCCGATCAGTCTGCTGGGAGAATGAGCAGTTTTTATGACATGTGTACTCCTTCCCCATATGGTCCCCCGGCATGCCTGCCATTAGTGTTTCAGTACATGGGGGAAAGCAACTGCCTCGTAACAAAAAGAGCCCGTTCTGAAACGGCTCTCCCGAAGGACACAGACCAGCCCCGCTGTGCTGCTGGAGTGGCTGGCAGCATCTTCCAGCTCTTATGTAGGAAACTACAACTGTAACTGAGGTCCCAAGAGAAGTGCACTGCTTTACAGCTTTAAAAACATTTAAAAACCTTTATGGCTCTAACTGAGTCATGTTAATGATTGATGGCGAGAAAAGATAAATTATTCATGAATGTCACCTCAGGATAGTCCCAATTTTTGATTGAGATAGGTTTGCATGACGCTATAGGTTACTTGCTCCTCATACTACCTTACTCAAGAGCAGCCCCAGGGTACAAAGAAATAGGGATCCAGCTTCCCACATTTACTTCAGCTAAGGTGATCCTGAGGAAAATAGTCTGAGAAGTTAGGTGGCTACGGGGCAAAGAAACTGCATAGTAATCAACAATGACGGATGGTGATCCAAGAGCATCAGAATGGATCTTAACATCTCTCTCCCAAACAAGAGATACATAGTAATTTTTAAACACACTTAATTACATAAAGAGGTTGAAGCAGCAGCTCAAAAATTGTTATGCAAATAAAGCAAAGCAGATGCCATTTAAAAATTAACTTTATTTCTTTTCAAATAGGTCACACTTGGGTATATTTGCACCCAAGAGGCCTTCACAAAGGTGCAAGAAAGAGAGATGAGATAGTGTGACAAACAAGCTTAAATTTTTCCTTATAAAGACAGCAATCAATATGAAAACTGTTACTTCCCCACAGACTACAGAAATACCACTTCATTATCTGGCACGTAGCTTCGCAGGTCTGTACTTGTGACTAGGAAACGCACATGAATGATATGATATTAAGCATATGATACAGAGGCATGTGCAGAAAAAGAGCAGCCTAGCAGCCTTGAATAGTTTGTTAACCCAATGGGAAAAGTAAAAGAAAGGAAAAAAAAACCCCAAAACAGGAAGAATTTTAAAACGAGTTACTCACCTATTTGAAGAAATACCACAGAAAAGACAGCTCACTAAGCACACACCTAAAACTGGTTTTAGGCACAATCCAAACAAGTGGTTATCTAAAGTAACAGACTGAAGAAGGCTGAGCAAACCTCTGGCTATCAGCACCTACATCCACCATTCTACTCTGGCAATACAAGCTTTGGGGGGAGACTGAGGTTACCTCTCCCGGTTCCTTTGTCCTTTTTATTAAAGCAGAGAGCATGAAGATACCACAACAAAACCCCCAAAATTTGCAGCTAAGAATTCTTGAGGTGAGTCTGTATCCACCCACTGCTACAGATGACCAAAACACACAGCTATAAGGAAGTTTAGATCCATTTGGGACAGCCACAGAATGGAAAGAGTTATTTTCTTAAGAAACCTCAGCAGCATGTATAATAGCAACCCAGAGAAACCTCTTTTCAGAGAAACTGTTTTCCTATGTCCAAAAATTAGTATGAGAAAAAAGCTGACCTGAACAGATTCAGGCTCAAATTATTATTCTCATCCTAAATTGAAAATCACATCATTAAACTTTCAATCTCTGATTTTTAGAGACAAATGCTCCATAATGACAGCTCGTAACATCTCAATTTATCTGGGAGCCGATCTTATGCACAAGAGGTCTGACAAATCCCACTGTCCTACTGCAGGGACAGGGGTCTCAGGGAAGTTCCAAGACTGAATTTAACTCAACAAAACCATGGAAAACCGGTCTGCTCCTTGGTATGTGCAACACAATTTGCAATGAAAAACAGTATTCCCTGACTGCCAACCTTTTGCCATGAAAAGTAATTTCTGCTGTTGTCAAACAGCCTACAAAAAAGGCAAAAAGGACCAGCCTATTGTTTCAAAGAATTTTCTTGTACACAGAACTCCCAGGCTCCCTATCCCGAGCCTCAATCAGATGATCCTTTGGTCTTGATCAAAGTCAAGGAGTCCAACAGGCTGGACTAAGAGCTTAAAACTCAAAAATACAGATATGGAGATTTCATCTAACCACTTAAAAAAAATAGAGCACTCAGTAACTGCACCAGCCCACCACTCAGAAATACCAAAAAAAATGGTCCATGGATCTGAAAGAATTTCCTGATGAATATGCACTACCTTCAACTTTTGCATGTTGAATAACCTGACACGTAAATGGCTTAGAAATGAGCATTGTCAAGGAGGTCTGCTTCATTTGTTAAAACATCTTGCAGAAAGTAGAGATAACTGCAGGTGGAAAAAGAAATCCATTTCAGACCAAAACCCAAGTGTCTCACTTGAAAGCAAAGTCATAAAACAGGCTTTCTAGAGGATTGCCAGTTGAAAGAAAAAGAAAAAATCATTATTTCATACAAGCAGCAATGGATTCAATCTCACAGACAGAAAACACATCGTCAGCGTCACGTTTTCAGGTCCTGAATGACACAGCACACAGAGCAACACTTCCAACATGTCCACAACCTCAAATGAGAATCCCCAAATATACAGATACATTTTCTAAGGGGATTTTTCACTTCTCAAGTACTTAATTAAATAAATAACAACTGAAAGTATTTCTGGAATATCTGACTCTGAAACACCAGCTCTGCAAACCGATGATCAAGTACAAATCTTTACATCACTTCAACACACTCATCCTAGTGAATATCAGATCAGAAATCCTAAAAGCACTCGAGATCTGGGTCCAGTAGTAACATACAAGTGCTCTTGGTGTATGTCCCAGCACTGCAGAAGTTTATTTTAAATGCTGCACATAAACTTCGTGGGATGTCAGTATGAATAGTCGCACACAGGTAAACAAGCTTTCAGATCCAGCAATCAAGCTGGTAGACAACAGCAGACTAAATTATAGGACTATTCTTTAAGTTCTGTCCTCAGATCAACTGCTGCCATAGTCAATGACTAGAAATCTTAATTAGTTCAACAGTCAATAACTGGTATAACCAAATGATACTGCTCACTGGTGTCAGGAACATAAAACACTGGAGCCATCCCAATCTTCCACGGATTTAGAGCGTCAGACCAGAGGGTACCTCAGTAATTCAGAATGTCTTTTTATGAAAATCCAGCTATAGCTAAGCAGTTTCAAAAACCAAAAGCCACACAGTGGCTTTTGGCATCCTCAAAATCTGATGCTAGAAAGCAATAATTAGATTATTCTCATTGTTACTCACAAAAGGAATAATGAAATTTGGCTGGCTTGTTGCTTTTGTGAGTAAACCAGCTACAGGAATAATTTCTGAAGACTTCCAACAGACTAACTCAGTGGGCACCAGAGAATCATTACAACTTTGCGCAATTGAAAAAAATATACAAATGGTGTAAGATTTTTAGCCAGTCTAGTTGGCTGTGGATCTTCAAGTTATTTATATTAAATGGTGTCATCATATGTGATTCTTCCGGACCTGTATCATCAGAAATGGTCTGATAAAAGACAGCATTATTTCAGAAGAACAAAGATACATGTCACACAAAACTGATAGTCATAATCCAGATAGTACTGTAATGTGGAATAAAACTCACTACAAAATTTTACTTCAGAGACCGTCAACTGTGCTGATAGTTGACCGGGCCAACCCTGGAAACAACTCTCCCTGATGTAGGGCACTGAATCACTTAAGATTCACAAGGAACCAGAAGCAATTGTGTTTGATATTAGGTGTTGACCTTTGTTGACTCATTCAATTTATTTAGCTGGATATAAAATTTCGTCTTTTATAAACTTATTTTATAGCTGCTTATATAGTGTATCTGGTAACTTCAAACAAGTGGCTTTTGGTAAGCTGGGTTAGATCCACAACGTAAGACACAACTTCCAAGCCTCAGATAGGTGTACATCCACTTCTAGTACATGCTGCACCTGCTGAGAGCATCCAATCTTGGCATTAAATAATAACCTCGACAGATTTTAGTTACATTTCCCTCTTAAATAAAAGTTTAAAAGATACATACACTTTTGTTTCATAGTCCTTCCAAGCTTTATCAAAGGGTTTTTTCAGGTCCTGTCAAGAAAAGAGAAAAAATTACAGCCAGATAATTACAGGAAAAATACTGTGGCTCTAACAATGAGGACACACCTTGGCCACTTGCAGTGCCTACTAGAATAAGGGACTTCACTCCTTGAACAGCTCACCTAAGGGTTGTCCAAAAGCAATCTTGCACATAGGAAAAACAATCTTGTAAAAAGAATTAATACATTCATGTTTTTAAAAGCATCTCTAGGACGTTTTTTGCTATGATTTTTACATGTCCATTTTACTCTTTAAAAAGTATAACTACATGTTATCCCAAGACCATACTCTGCTATTAATCACAGTAACTACTTTCTCATCATTCTGCCTCTGGCTCTACTGGAAAGAAGTCCCTGTCCTAAGGCTGCAGTATAGCCTTGGCTAAGAACCTGATGCATCACACTAAAGTTTAAAAACTCAATTTTCCACTGACTTGATGGGAACAGTATAGGCCTTACGGCTCAGCATAACTAACTCTCTGAGAATTCTGAATTACTTATATTCCAAATTCCTTTATCTTCTTTCCTCTGAATAAGGTCATCTGAATAAAATGATCTTAACAAGTTGTTTCACTGATGTCTAAAAATGCAAGAGCTGAAATTCTGATGAAGTTCAAGAGAACAGACAACTACAAAAAAATGTTAACTGTCAGACACTGGAAAAACCTTGCAATTACAAATTAGGAACTAATTCTTACATGTCAGCTAGTGATTGAGACAATTATTAAATTAATTACAGCAGCATTTGATTATATTTTCCAGTCAGTGGGGCAACACTGTATTGTAATAAATATATTTATTCTGACACAGAGAAGAGTGAAATGCCGTAAGCAAACAACACAAAGCTAATAAGCCTATCTTACTAAATAATCTATTTATCCTCCAGTAATTTACAGAAACCATTTTTTGTCTATGTACACATTTTTCTCCTTCCTTCGATGTCCTAGAACAATAGCTGCCAGCTGCTTCCTGTTTGCTCACTAGTAAACAAAGCATAAACCAAGTAAGTTTGCTCGCCATAGGCTCTGAAATTTATTATAAACATATCATCATTTGAGCCCTAGGTTGCCATTATTTCAAACAGGAAATGTCCTTGGGGCATAAACAAATAGATTTCAGCTTCTTCAAGAAAAATCCTATGCTCAGTCTAATGTGTGTTCCTTAATAGTTCCAGGTAAGTTTAGAATGCTAAATAAATATACTAGTAATAACTCTTCAAAACATAGTACTACCCTCTACTCAACTAAGTAAATATCTAAATCTTACACCTCTTTCTCTGCTTATCTTCTATATCTCAGGCCTCCTTTTAAAGCTTCTCAAATGTTGTTTTGTATACACAGTCAAGAACACGTGGTATGTGAAACCACAAACAGAAGGGATGACTCGATTTACAAAAAAAACCCAAAAAAACAAACTAAAACCCCAAAGTCTTGTTTATTGAGCTAGTATGTTGAGTATCCTATGCCTTCCAACACAGAAGATTAATACACTTGCTAAATGTATCTATTGTACCAACAACAATCCTATATATAACTAGGAAGAAAAACATACCCCTTTTACTCCTTTCAGATCTCCCTTCAGCAAACTGTCCAATGGAAAAGTGATTATGTTGTTCATATTCTGAATCTGTAACAAGAAAATTACACCAAATCAGTTAATATATTTAGACACAGAACATAAACTGTTTTAATACACACATTTCAGAAAGTTTCACAAGGAAATCTTACATATTATTTTCCCATCCCTGCCTTATGGAGATGTTTATCAGCACAACCAGTAATCAAAGATGAAAGCAACATGAGTTAATTAAACTCACTCTAGAAACACTATACCCCAAGCCAGCAGAAAACCTCCAGGATTACTGCTGATTATAAATATCTCATCCAACGGTGAGTGCAAAATAAGACCACTAATTTTTACATTGCCTTATTTCCCTGTTTAACTTACATGAAAACAATCATACAGTTTTCTAGCACTGGTAATTTTAAGTTCATGAGCATATTTTATATTAATCTTGTTTACTTTCCAGCCTCTTCAGACCTAGTCCATAGAACATATTTGCTACTCTCCCAATACATGGCATCTTACTCTGAGAGAAGTTATAAAGACAAAGAATGCTAGCCTGTAAAATAGCCACCATTCCAGTTGTCGTGGTTTGACGCTGGTTTAAACGCCAAACACACGAAATCCAATTATATGCATAAGGGGAATATGGATTTATTGAGGAAAATGCAAAGAAACTTCGGGGCAAAACAAGGTCCACACTTAAACAGTTGCAATATACAGAAAAGTTTATTCCCAACAGAATGAAAAGTGGAAAAAAAGAAAATGATAAGAAATCAAAGCAAACCTTTAAACACCTTTCTTTCCCAATGCCTCCTTCTTTACCACAAACCTTTTACAAGTGAAAACGAAACAAGAACATGGGATTTTGGGTCAGAGTTGCACTTTAAGAGTCTTTCTATGCTTAAGGAAAAGAGATTCTTCCGCGGTGCCACGGAATTTTCACAACTTTACAGTCCGTCCGGTCCTGTTGAAATGAAAAAAGGTATCTCTCCTATGAATCTTTTGCAGTCTTCCCACACTGCCAAGTCACGGGCCACAGAAGAAAACGGGGTTTTAGTCTTTTAAGGATGAGTTATCTCAGCCTGAAAGCAAAGGTTCTCTGTTTCGAATCTCTAACAGCTTCTCAACTTCTATATGGTCTGGCGTGGGCCTTTCTTTAAAGTCACAGGCTGCACAAGAATTTCCCATCCCCCCAAGTTTTTCCAGAAGGATTAAAGTCCTTTCTACGGCTTTGCAAGAAGCAATTTTAAGCTCCGCGCCAAACAAGCGCGACAGCCCTCTTTTCCCGTCGCCATCAGGCTGCCTTCCCACGTGGTCTCGCCTCTTCCTTTCTGTTTCTGACCTTGGGGTCACCATGTTCAGCTCCGTCCCATGTGACTTTACTTTTCTCTTCCTTCCTCGCTGACTTGAAAGAAAAAGTGTTTTTGTCAGCTGCGGTGTGTGGTGTTTCTTCGGCTTTGACGAGAGCTGTACTGGATGCAAGGGTGCCCCGCCGGCTCCGTGCGAGGCCCCGGCGGCCTCGGTCACACGCTGCGTGCGGAGCCGGGACAGCTCTCCCTAGGGGGGAAGGGCCGGCCCCGCGCTGCCGCCGCGCCGAGAAGTCGAGGGGGGCCCGGCCCGGACCCGGGGCCCTCCGCCTTCGGCCACCCCTCGGCCCTTGAGGTAAAAAACAGAGCTCTGCCGTCCTTGCACGGGCTTTTTATAGGCAAAATTGCAAAAGTGCGATTGGCCCAAAAGCCCGTCAATCAACTCAGGTTCAACCTATTACACCAATATTTTCCATTTGTTTTTTAAAAGCAATACATCTGCCTTATTTATCTCATGCGAACTTGGAAATAAGCATTTTATGAGGTCTTTAGTATGTAAGTAATTCAAGAGAAAATAAGTACTTCAAGAAGATAAAAATGATTTCAAATGAAGACAGTGGTAAAATAATCATGGTTTTAGTTAAGCATCTGTGCAGTAATGTTTTGATAAGGAAAAAGAATGAAGAAAGACTGTAGGAATAAGACAGTTAGGAAAAGACTCCACGTCCACCCCTTTTTGATTCCGGGAAAAAATTCAAGGTAGGGGCCATAATGTCCAGGCAGAGAGTTTAAACTGCAACAATTCAAATGGATTGGTTGCTCTGAGGAGCAAAATGCAGAATGCTTTAGAGTAACACGATGAGAAAAAAATTTTGCAGCAGTTCAGTTAAAGTTGCCCTTGGATGAGTTACTTCTTTTCTTGGTATTTTATGCTGTTCTTTTAAAATGCCATTTTTTTCAAGAAGCTCTGAAATCCCTATATGAAGAGATAGATTTCAGATGTTGAAATTACAGAAAGAACTTTGCATCATGTAGGAACAAATACTGCTATTTCTTCAGGATAATGTCAGGGACATTGAAGTCTTTTTTAGCGTAACCCATCCAGAGATGAAAAAATATTAAAATTTCAAGAAAAAAATATTTCCAATTATAGATGGTTCAGTCTTCCCAGAACTGAAAAATACAAAATATTATCACACTGTAGTTACTTGGTGTCCTCACTAGAACAGACTTGGTGATACGTAACAGCTGTTGTTAAAACAAACAAGCAAAGCCCTGATGTCCCCACCTTTCCTCCTCAAAGGAACTACCTTACTGGATTTGCTTGAAATTTCAGCCACCAGTCAAAGTGAACCTTCATTAATTTTAAAGGTTACACAGATTGTCTCTGCATGGAAAGGCTAAAGAAATGTAGAAAATCTGGTCTTTCTAACTCTTAACACAAATCATATTTCCCCTCCTCCACCCTACTTTTTCTCCTCCCCAGCAAGCTGCAGGAATCAACCACAGCCCTTCAGAATCAACAAGTTACATTTCATCTCTGTGTTGGTTTGGGTTTTTTTTAAGTACTTTCTGTAAAAATGGAATGAGCAACATGTACACGAGCTTAGCTGGCAGTGCTGGAAACCATCCACCTCCTAAGTCCTCAGCAGTACTACCACAGGCACATATCAACACAACCATTCTCAAGGGTAATAAAATTACATGTCGTAATTACAGGAGATAAGTGAAAAGGTTTAAACTACACAAAACCTAGGTAAAAAACCCCAGAAACCTCTAGAAGTTGCAAGTGCACATCCAGAATGGTTATTCAGGTGGAAAAGCAGAAGAGGTCTCTTCCAAGATATCATTCAATGCAAAATTTTCTACTTTGTTATTCTATTTTATGAGTATGATGTAGTCAAATCTCTAACTTAAGGAACAATACTTTCGTAGCCTCCATTTAATTATTCTTCAAATTTAGTAGACAGAAATAAAGAACAAAGTATTTCTCAACAGCAGACTCGAGACAATTGATTTTTATTTAAGTCAGAAAAGAAAAAACATCTAAAGTATTATCCCAAACATACTCATGTAAATATCAATCAGACTCCAAAACAGTTATGGATATTTGCTAGAATTTCACACCATGCAGCCTGGACTCCAAAGCAACTTAAAAAAAAGGAGAAAAAAACTCTGCTCTTTTTAAAAGTTTAGAGAATGTTTGCCTATTCAAATTAATTCCTTCTGTGTGCTATCACTTGTACATTACTATCAGTCTATTGTATTCCCTATGCTCCTATTCTATTTGTAACAAAAGTAAACATACATAATGCATGAACTTGCCATTATTAACCTAGTTAGATGAATCATACTCCCTCATATTTATAAGTCAGCAAGCAATATACAGATGAAAGATCTTACATGTTTTTTCCACTCTTTCTTGAGAATCTTAAGCTGAACTGTCTAAAAATATAGACCTGTTTTTGGCATGCAGAGAAGCATTAATATGCTGCGGTTCCTACTCTGTACAGAGCACAAAGAGCTAGAATATATGCAACAGCCTCTACATATCTACATTTTGACTACTTTATGTTTTAAAATATTCTTTAAAAAAAATACACAAAGGTGCAGGAAATCTTCACAGAAATTAGAGTCATCCTGTCTCAGAGAAATACTAACAAATGCCATATGTTTAAAAAAAAAGAAAGAAAAAAAAATAGTTGACCTCATTTCCACTTCCAACATTGCTGCTTTGGCACTTGCAGTTTTCCTCTGACAGTTTGCAACAAGACGACAGGGTAAAAAATTAAAACTTCCTAAGTTAGAGAAGGCTCAGAAAAGAAGAAATGGCAGGGGAGAGAACATATAAACAAAACACATAGCTGCCAGAAGTGCTCGTAGAGGCAACAAGCAAGCCAGCATTTGTGAAGGGGAAAGATGTTCAAGTGGTTTAAGGGCCTGTGGCTAAACATTTAAATTTGCTGTTTGCCAGCCCTCCTGATCACTTTAATGTAAAGCTCTTTTCCGTAAGAGCTTTGGATACTGGTGCCTGCAGTACTTCTGTAGATTTTTTTCCTAAGTCCAAGCAAAAAGGAAAAAAAAAAAGCCTTTTCGTGTATTTCAGAAGTTAAATACTTTTCTTAACATGCAGAACTTAAAACTTTTTCAGTTAAACTAAAATTCAGGCAGTTGAACAGTATGATATGTTTCCTATTACTATTACTAAACCTTAGACACAGTCCTGCACTTGGCTGTGGGCTTCTCAGCCATCAATGAGCTCAGGTGTGTGCAGGTGATGGCAGTACTGCCTGTTGACAAATCATTGTTTAAGTTATTTTCCTTTTTTTATGGCAAGTGCTATTGGATTTAATAGTTTCCAATAATTTTCCCAGAGACGCGAGCGTTAGTAGGACAAGGCCAATCAACACAGCAGGGAGAAAGTGGAAATCAGAACACCCACTATAGACGAGACCTTATTTGTCTGAACTTTAAGCTTTAGCATCTAGGCCCAAGACTTCAGAAAAACACGTAACAAAGACTGGTGGGACAAACTCATCTTTGCACTGTGCCTTCCCCTTGCACGCAAGGTCACAATGCTGCCCTTCCTCTGTCCTTCACCCCCTCTCCCCCGCAGCACACGTGTGGCTGAGCTGGGACATCACCCACCACTCATTATGCCACAGGAAAAATGACTCCAGCAGAACAGGAGCTGAGCACCACTAAGTGCCCACATGGAGCTGCTGGCACAGCTGCCTAGAAAAATGCCTTCACACAAGATACCAAGTGTTGCCACCATGTACTACTTAGAAACAGCCCCGTTACCACCACCAATACTCAAACTACAAACTGGGAACTTCTCTATTAGGAAGTATTTCACGGGAAATCTTAAAAGCATAAAATGAAGAGTTGCAAAAGCAAAGGAAGGAAGAGACTTGTGGTTATTCTAGCCCTTCTTCCTTGCCAGTGAAGAATTCCAGACTGCACATTTTCTAACCTAGGTTGAAAGACCTAAGTGGTAGGCTTTTATCACTTTCTCTGGGACACTTCACCTTATATTTTCAGAGTGAGATCTCATTTATATGCAATTTATTATTTTCCTGCTCCAAAATCAGAGTTACCTGTGAAGTAAACCATACATTTAAAATTCTTCTCTATTTTCTTCATAAACCAATCTATTGAAGCCCTAATCATGTTTTGTAACTTTCCTCTGGATTTCCTCCAGCTGGATCAATACCCTTTGGCAAAAAAATAAAGATGTGGTTCCAGGTGGAGCTGAACCCATGCTGCTAAGGAGGAATTATTACATCTTGGTTTATATCTCTACAAGTGTAAATCAAACAGTACTCTTTATTTTTTTCCTCTCACCATTAGCCAAGTTTTCCATGAGTGTACTGATGTAAAACAGAAAGCTCACAACTTAAATCATTAAGGTTCCACATATAATACTCCAATCTCAAAACCTGTAGAGTTTTTTCATGGACTTTGAGTCCTTCTAAACAAAAATATATTTGTGAAAGTTCAGGCACCAAACAGTTTTTTAAAACCTTGGTCTAAACAAAGAAAATTCTGGGCATAAATTTCTGAAGTTTATTACATAATACAAAAAAGATATTTCCTTCAGTTTTGCTGTTACCTTTTATAGTTAAGACAATTTTCTTTCTTCTTACATTTAAAAAAGTAAGTAAAACAAGAGTATATGGTCATAAAAATATCATTGCTGTTCTTCCATTTTTTCAGACTAAAAACCCAAGGAGTATTAATAGAAAGCAGAATCTCTTACTCCCAGCTACCTTCCACAGAGTGGAAATATCAGATCCACTCCTCTCAGTGCAGCCTGTTTCATTAGCTTTAAATTTATATAAATGAAAAAGAAAGGACAAGAGTATCCATAACAACAACAAATACAGAAAATGGTATTTGTTAAATAGCTACTTCATCTTCACAGATCAAACTCATTTTCAAGGTGTGTTGACAAAGATGCACAACTAGATTTTATTTCTTCTCAGTGTAGCAATTTAATAGGATTTAAAGGAGAAAATATTTAAAGTGCAAACATATTGCAATGAGCCTTTCATTTTCCTAATAGTTTTCATATTAAGACCCACACCTTTATCCCTTGGCACTATATATATGAAGACAGAGTAATTAACACTATAAGCAAGTGCCATAGGGACCTAACCTACCTGGGAACTCCTGCTACTCTAGTGGGTGCTCCAATTCCGTTACGAATTAGGAACAAGGTTGCCATCAAGAAGCAATATTGTGCTTGCCACAAAAGGTGGTCTGTTAACTCTGAAAATGGCCTCTAGTAATTTCAGATCTTTCACTACCAAAAAGATGAACTGATTGCTCAATCTTCTTAAAAAACAGAAGTTGAAGAAAAATTTTTAAGTTGATATCAGAGCTATGGCAAGAGAAAATAATTGTACAGCATACATCACAAAGTGATCCAAACAATGCAAACTGGGTTAGAATGGCTAAAATGAGTGGTTACAAGGATCTTGTCCTCAGTAAAGATCGATTCATTTCTTGAAGATGTATTTATAAATCACTTCAAAAGTGAAGAAGAACTACAAAGTTTGGGGTGGGGGTTTTTTGAGTTTTATGCACTATTTGAAAGTGCACACATAAAAGCAGCATAGCAAACTTATAAAAACCTCAAGACCTAAACTTTAACTTGAATAGTTTACAGGTTTTTGGATTAAAAACAAAAACACTTCAGCCGTTACTGAAATAATTTAAAACACTGATGCCTTGATAAGGCCATAAAAACTTCAAAGTCTTTTGGGAAACTTCTAAAATTATCAGGGAAAACAAAGGCCTAAAACTCCTGTTAAAGCAGAACAACTTTATAATGGCTTTCCTCTACCTTACTAAGGACAATTTTAAAGAAAATCTTTGTGCAGAAGCACTTTAGAGCTACAGCTCTAAATGCCATCCAGGCCAAGAGCTGACAGAACACATCAGCTTCTAGAAACAAAAGTAAAATATATGACAAAGCAAAACTTGACAGTAGCCCTAAAGCTTTGCCAGTGTTAATAGCTTTGGCATCTGTTCCAGTCTGAACATGTCCTCTCACTTCCTTGCACATTCCCCATGCACTTCAGTTAAAATCTTCTGTGGAAATTCAGCACCCAGTGAAACTCCAGAGATAGGTCTATTTAAAGAGTACCTTCCAGAATGTTTTTTTAACAGTAGCAGGTTGCGTGGCCCTGGCTACATTTTTGATGAAAATATTTACAACCAAAACATGTGGAGTGCTACAAGGAAACACCAGAGGAGGGGGATGTTTTTAATGTCAGTATGTTGAAAGCTTTCAGAGTTGGATACTTCACCTCACTGTGAGAATGCACATATGGCTATGACTTTAACAAAACACACCCCAAATTATTTCCAATTATTGTACAGAACTTTTTATACTGGTCAATACCCTTTTAACCTTTTAGAAAACTAGATCTCAATCAGTGAATTTATGAACAGATTTTCAAAGTGACCAGTTACTAAAAATTTATTCTAGTGGCATTAACTTCTAATAGGCAAAGCTATACAAATCTATAATTTTTCATTATTCTAGATTTCTTGTTTATAAATATGGCATTTGCAAGCAATAATGAAGTTCACGTCTTTTTTTCATATGTATTTCTTTCTGGAGGAAACTATTTTCCTATCAAGATACCAAATTCAAGGACCACTAGGTTTCCTTTGCTAGCCAGGAAAAAACAAAAAGCTTCAAACCTCAACAATACGAAGCATATTAGGAAGGAGCAGAACTTTACAGAGACCTGCTCTTCACCAGACAGTATTAAAGAGAGAAGGTGCCTATGCTATTGCAATGTTAAAAAAAAATTACATTCATGCCTATGCAAAAATTACTCTTCACTTCAAAACCAGAGAAAATCAGAATCACAAACTGAGAAAAACTAAAGACTAAACTACTCTCTTATGACATATCCTCTTCTTATACACACAAACTGAAGCAAATGTACATAGCTGCTTCTGAAAAAAAAAAAACAGTACATAGCAAAAAGAACTACAAATACTCCTTGGAGAAGACACACAAAAAACTTAAGCGGATAACAAAAGGTAACAAAAACATGCATTCCAACTTCCCATAGATATTTAGTTTGGTGATTTTCCTTTCCAAAGTGTGGAAGAAAACTTATTCTTGTCAGAAACATTTTGCAAAGACAGTAGTTTCTCGTTTTAAGAGAACAAATAGCTAAGATTTTTGGTAAAAAAGCAACACCTTCTAGCTTTCAGAAATATTCTTGAAATGTAATACATTAAAAGCTTTTTCTGGGGAGGGGGTGTAGCTTTTAGCAGATTGCTTTTTAAAATCACCTAAACATCACATTTCCCAGATCCATTTGCCTAATGAATTGATCATACTGCAATTAATATATGATAGAGAGAGGGTTTTAGTCAACAGAAGGTATCAATTAGAAGACCCATTCCATTTTCCTTTCCATAGGAGCTGCCTGCCTCTGTTTGAGGGACTTGGGAGAACTGACTCTCACTGAATCAGGATGCCTCTTCTGATACATAATCTCAGATAATATTTGTACTTCCCGAGAAGTTCAAATCAATATAACCAATGTGAAATACATTTCATTGTTGAGAAATACATTTGGGGCTGCATTCATCAATATCATGATTGGGTAAAAAGAGAGGACAGCATCAGAGAATGAATGGAACTGCCCTAAATCCCATCAGCTGGAAACATTCCCCAAAGAAGTGATTATGACCAGCTGGCTGCAAACTACAGACATTTGGTCTAGACTCACAAAAGCATTTGATGTGTCTCCATGCCATTGATTTCAGCAGACACACGCTTCTAAACGCTCCTGGGAATCTGGGTCATTTCCCCCTTCCTAGCCCCTGGTGTAAGAGTTCTGTGAATTCAAGTAAATTTGGTACTTAAGATATGGGAAAGCTCTAGCTAGTAGGATGTAATCAGAATCTGCCCTTTCTGTATCCTCTGATTAATGTGAAATTGAGGCTGAAAATTCTCCACGTATAATTAAAAATTCCATTCTTCCATTTGGTTCCATCCCATTTGGCTCACCAAAGCGGCTTTTAAGACTTACTGGCTTCAGCTGTAGGACTGGTCCCCAATGAACACTACTGTTGTTAGAGCATTTTGTTTTATTTTGTTTCCCGACTCACTTCCCTGAGAAGCAAGAACACTCTCTTCCAGGGCCACTAAAATCTCCCTTTACAAATACAAATGGAAAGTGGGAAAAAGTAAAGTAAAACATCATGATCACACAGTAAATCAAGTTGGGTTTTGCTGGTTTCACAATTTTAAAGCAAATTGAGATTTGTATTTTATAATGCATGTTATAACTACTTTATGGTGGGAAACTTTTAGATGTGATAAGTGTTTGAAGAGGGAGGTTTGTTGTGTTTGTGTTTTGTGGTGGTTTCTTTTCCGGTTTCTTTGGTTTGGGTTGAGTTTTGACTTCTGCAAAGGGAAAGCCTAGGACATGAGATATTTTCATAAGCTGAGCATTTTTTAAGAATAGTGGTTGCTAAAACACAAATTGTCTTCAATATGAAGAGCTGTTATAATTCCAAAATACAGCCTTTGTAATGGCTTTAAAATTTCAACATGTTTTTCTCAAATAATTCTTACCAAATTTTTGAAGAGTGCAGTTAATTCCTTTGTAAACACAGAAAATTTTAAAAACGCTGTTCCCAAATCTGGGTCATCCCTGCAAACACAGTTGCCACCGAACTTCTCCAGTGCTTGTGTATACTGTTCTTCATTTTCCACGTGAGCTTCAAAAAGAGCAAAACAGGAAGTTACCATCAGTAGATAAAAGGTTATTGAAATCACAATTGAGGGGTTTTTTTTAAAAAAACTTTCCAGAGTTATAGCTACAAATGTCTACTTGACACAAAAACCAGTTATTATTTACATTTTAACACTAATATGCCAGAAGTGGTTTGCATGTACCTATCCACCTTGTACAAATGACAATGTGCCAAGACAAGACAAACATCTGACACTCTAGAAAGACCCACAATATTTCTGCACCATAGCAGAGACCCCATAACAACTCCCAACTCCTATAATGAGCTCTCAGATTTTAGAATCTTTTATTAACGCTTTCTAATTTTAACTATGTGCTGTTATGTTTTACTATGTGCTGAAAAAGAAACAGAAGAGTCAAAGTGTGCTGGCAGAGTCTTGGATCTCTACACCAGAAGCCAATAGATCAAATAGTCTTGGTTCATCCTAGGAAAAAGGACTATAAACCACATTACAGAGGAGGACAAAACCATATCTATGTTAGTACTCTGATTCAGGGCAGCAGTGGGGATCTGAAGTGAATCCTAGCAATCTGCATTTACCACAGGCCAGTTCAGTTCTGAAAGCAGTTCTAGTTCATGACAACCAGATTTCTTTCTGAGACAACAAAACCAGAAGCTCTGCCCTAGAAGTCATCCAGTGCTCCTGGGCTACACCAGTGCAACTCATCCAGCACACACCTAACATCAATGTTCAGAAAGCTTTGAGCTGCACATGTTGGGGAGTTATTCAGCCCAGGGAATGAGAGGAAATCTAGGCATAAAATAAATTCCTCTGATTCAAATATAAAGGAAATCTGAGAGGCTTCAGTCTTAACTATTTACTAAGTAAGTAATTTACTCCTAGGTCACCAGGTTACTTGCCTATGTAGATAGGCATAAGAAGTCTCTTTACCAAAAGGCAATTTGACCCAAGTTTAGTGACCATATCAAGCTTGAGCATGTGGACAAAGCACACCAAGTTGGCACCTGAGAAAGTTAACATTGCATATTTCTTATTCTAGCTGTAGACAATTTCTAAAGCTTCAAAGAAAGTCAGGGAAGAAAAAACTCCACACCCTAGAAAACAAATTATGCATTAGTAAGAACAAAGACTGTCTCGGTCATTACATGAGACTAGCATAAATCCTGAAGATTATTTAGAGAGGATTAATCTGTTCAAACAAGCAATGATCCAGTTTCATTTCAAGTCCATTTGTACACATCAACACATTTAATATCCAAGGGATTTTTGATACAATGTCCTTTACCAAATATCTGTGAATTAGTTATACAACCTGTTCAATAAATTTATCACGCTCCAGACTAAAAACAAGCCTGTGTGTTCACGTGTCCTATCTGGACAGCCATTCAAGAACTTTGTTTCTCAACAGCCACAAATTTTTTCTCGTTTCCAATATATGAAACTAAACCCTGTGCAGCAGTGGTATAACACCATGTAATTAAAGACTGACATAATGTACGTGCAGAATTGAAGTTACACAAACAGCATTAATTCTACAAGTTTTTAACTTGAGCACTTGAATTTGCAGCCTGTGACAGTTTGTAGATAGTTATTAATTTTAAAAACTGAGTACTAGCACTGAAATTTACTTATTTTCCTCAGCATCAACAGCAAGGGCTGAGCACTTACCAAAATTTTTGCTGTAGGATGAACTAAGGATGTTCAACTAATTCTATTGTGTGACGTATACACACCTGAACAAGCTTTCAATGAACTGGCAGAGGCAGTAAAAACGAGGATGTGGCAGGTCACAGCTCCACTAGATCTCACATCTACCCAGTGAGGTGAATTATTTTCACACTGCTTTCTGCATTCTCACTGCTTCCTGCATCCAGCTTAGCTTACGTGAACCCAGGTGAGAGAAGAGGTCAGGCCACAATTCCTACAGCAAAAAGAGAAAGCTGCCCCTGCATGAAAGCAAGGTGAAAAGGCTACTACCATTAAGTGTTATGGTTAGATGTGCAACCAGTAGCTGTGCCATGCCGACTTTTTACCTTAGGGAACAAGCACAGCATCCATTCCACATGGCATCCCCAGGAGTCTTCTATTCCCCAGCATCCTAGGAACTGTTCTTCTGGATTCTGAGACATTCAGAATGCTGATGGTAGTTTATTGCAGCAGTACTATTAACTGAGCTAGTACTCCCCAAGTGCTTCTGAAGAACACAAAAATCTACTTTTCCCATGGAACCCTCCAAAATACTCTTCCTGTCCTATGGTTTTTTCCTGATGAATTTTAGAAGTTTCTCTACAAACAAAATGTATGAAATCTGTCAAAAAAAAAAAGAAACTTGGTCCGGTTTTGAGGGTTTAGAGGCTTTCTTTAAGTAAGAACCCAAGCTATGTACAAACTGGGAGTCACTGTGTAATCCTTAATAACGGTTTGTAAACTCTCACATTAAAACAGAAAGACAAAACATGTATATTTAGTATTTAGGGAACCTATACTAAAAATTCAGTCACTGTGTTCTTAGGAGTGTAGGACCATGGAGTTTGTTTCGTCAAAAGAAACCCCAAGGACTGACAGGTGGCTTGGTTAGTGATGTTTCTGCTGGTGGAAGAGAAATGCCTCCAAACCTTTCTTGTCAAGATTGGGTGGGCAGCACAAATTTAAAACATGGGCAAGGTACTGATTTTATGCAAAGACTAGTGATTTGCTACAATGCTCTAACAGGTACTCTGATTACGAGGCATAGTCTAGCAAGCTAGAATAAAATTTTAAGAAACCCCAACAGCCAAAAAAAACCAGCCAAGCAAGAAAAAGAAGAGAATAAAGGATGCCAAATCAATGAAACAGCTCCTGATGAATCTTAAACTGGACCCTCCACAATCCAAAGATAACAGCTTCATTGTATTCAACATGGAACTTCCTTTCAATTAGCTGAGATGAATTATATCACAACAGCAGTTCTTGTTCTAACCTTGTGTCTGAACACCAACATGGCCACAAGTTCTGTCAGATATTGGTGGCTCTCCAAGGTTGACAGGCCTATCTATTTTGCATTTAATATAGGTTTTGTTAGCTCTAACTGCTATGAACTGCACAGTGAGAACAAAAGCCAACCAAATGCTGTTTCTTATCCACAAAAACAAATGCTGTTTCTTATTCACAAAATGCTGCTGATCCACAAAAACAAAAGCTTCAGTTATTTTTTTTCAAAGAAGATAAACATACACAACTCCAAGAGATTGGCACACACTTAAAAAGGCATGCAGCAATAGTTTTTTGTATTTTATTCAGCATTTTAAGAAAAATATCTGATTTTTTACACCATGACAATAAAAAGTTGCAGCTCATCAGCTCTCTCTTGTCATGAAGTTCTCAACATATATACTGGAAGCCACTAGGGAGAGTGAGGTTTCACAAAGCAGTAAAGTCAATGTAGCTTCTTATTGCTGCCAAAGAGTAATTTCACCCTCCCTCACCCTCATCTCTTGATGATACACATGGCCCTACCACTTCAGGTGCTCATCTAATCCCATTAAGTTGATCTCACTGCATATGCAGCTTTATACAAGCTTAAAAACTCATCTAGGGATCTGCCAAGCAGCAGGCATGACAGAAGGAACAGGTAGCCCAGACCCAGTGGAAAGAGGAGAGCACAGCTTCACCACTTGGTACCAGTATAGCAGAAAGAGAGTTTTAGCTACCCCACAACATCTCATCCTTACTGAGCTCATGATCAAACAGCTAGTTCAAGATTGACATTTAAAATGCACATATTTCTCTTCTGAGAGTTACTCATATAACTCTTTTTGATTCAGTATGACATCTGACTGCTTAAATCTTCCAATTTCACCAATATAAACTAACAGGAATTATGTTACTTACTTACCCAGACCAGATAAGTTTATGGCTTTGACAGATTTCTTCATTTTATAGAGAACAGTTCGGTCAACATCCAGAGCCTAAAAAAACCAGAAAAACGTAATAGTGAATTGTCCTCTGGCAAATTTTTGCCCTGGGAATCTGCTGTAATTACAACTATTACATAGTTTACTTATTTCTGTAATTAATGAATTACTTACCATTTGCTTCCACCCCCATCCATACAACCTACTCTGTCCCCTTGCCCAAAAAAACACCTCCTCCATATTTGGCTGGTGACCAGCATCATGTAAACTCAGCAGGAAACAATTTACACAATATTGTCTTTCCACACTAAATTATTAAAGAAGCTTAAAACAGTTTTCACCCATCATAGGTTCTGACACTGCTGAAGAAATGAGCAATATCACTTCCTCAGGCAGAATACTGAAAATGGAATTTAATTTTGGTTTTCCTGGATAATTTAGTTAATTGCATTCTCAACTATATGAACTTTCTCACTGCTATGCTGAGCAAAATAAATTGCATATCTCTCAAATATCTTTCACACAGTTTAACACTAGGCAAAGCTTCCCTCAACACTATATAAAATTCAAGCTTAAATCTTGCCCAGAATGCTCAAGCAATTATAATCAATTTGTTTCAAAGAAAGAAGTAAAAGCAGGCAACCATTTTGCTTACTGAAGTGAAATATGAGCAGACTCAAAAATGTAGAATTGTTCCAGAACAGAGAAGCAGAATTATGGTTATATAAATTAATTAAAAAAAAAAAAAGTTGTGAAACTTGGAGAAAATATATGTTCTAAAGATGGTGGTGTCTTTAGACCCCACTGAAGAACAATACTGAACACTACAAATTGTATTATGCCAAGAGCTGTTTAGCATGATACATGATAAAGCAAAGAAAACCCACCAAATTCATTCCAGTTTTCATTCAAAACATTTCAATGAATTGCAGCAGTTACACATCTGACCTACCGTTGTTTTATTGCTAATCATTTGTGTAAGAGACACAACACAGAAGTGTCAGCCCCTAGGAGTCTATCCAATTATTTTAACACAGTGAATGCAAAAAGAAACATTAAGCCCCCTGATTCTGGGAGTATTCTTAAACTGAATCTATTTAGACCACAAATAGCTGGACAAAATCTTCACAGCATTCCATGGAAACCAAACAATTTAGACAATGCCTTAACATTAATGTTACAGTGTCGTGGTACTGCTGTATCCATTGGAGGTTTTGCCTCCAGCAACTTTATATTAGCATCTATATATTTTTACATCTGAAACATATTAGCAGAAGTGCAGAGGTCTTTTCACTGGAATTCTGAAGTACAGAAGAAGGGGAAAATAAAACAAAAAATGTAAGAAAAAAAATCAAAGAAATAAAAATCTAAGAAAGCCCATAAAAGCCATGCCAGCTCTGTTCACCCTCTTCAGCAATTTGAATTCCATCCACTACAACAAATCTGTATCTAGTATGATCTCCAAGGTTAGATTAGTCACCTGTTTGGATGGGAGTACATGAAGTGAACTCCCTCATTATATATTTGATGATTTCTAAATATAACCTCAGAAAAGCACCCTCCAATCAGCTGACTAGAGAGGAATGATAATTTCATTGATGACTGCGTCAAAGCGCAATCACCCTCTTGACGTCCAAGTGAAAGGAATGTCCCCAACTACAAGCATTACAAGCAACAGTCCAAAGAGAAGGCTGACAGCCAGAGACTTAAAACTTACAAATTCAATTCTCAGCTAAATCTTAGATTTGTGTGTGCAGCTGAGAAAATATTAAATCTTCGCACCTTAGTTTGGGGGAGATAATTCTTAAGGAAGAGAAATGTTGGAA
Source organism: Rhagologus leucostigma (assembly GCA_013397725.1). Classification (NCBI taxonomy): domain Eukaryota; kingdom Metazoa; phylum Chordata; class Aves; order Passeriformes; genus Rhagologus; species Rhagologus leucostigma. The sequence goes on from VZTD01003112.1 coordinate 423,838, forward strand.
GGATAAATGCATGGGATTAATTGTACTACTGTGGTCAGGGATCCAGACAGATCCATGGATTCATAAAATCCTCTGGCCCAAGGCTGCCTCAGTCAGAAAGCACAAACTCCCAGCACGGAAAAAACCTCAAATCCTCTTCCTCAATGAAAGTCATCATTTTGGTTTGAAACATCTCTCAACCAACTTCCACTTTCGCCAGGATCAAGCACTAGAGGAGTAAATCCACAAGGCACAGCACAGCCAGGGTCCAACAGAAATGGCAGCTAATGCCCCTAATACACCAGAGACAACTCAAGCATCAACCCATTTCAGACAGCTGGTCCACATAAAAATTCAAAACAAAGGATAATGGAGAAAATACCCCACAAACAGTACCAAGGACAACACAACAAGGAAAACCTAAAACCTTAATGTGTTGAAACTGTACAGGTCAGGCTTTCTTGGGTCCTCTCTCCATCCCCTGCCTGTCTTTTCAGCTGTGTCAGTGCAAAGCTGTACCCGAACCTGAAAAAAATGTGACTAGAAATTGGGGGAAAAAATCACTTCTGGAAAGCTTTCCAAACAGGAAACAAAGGATAACAAATATCTAGCCATTTTAAGGGGGACCTTGAATAAATACATGGATAAATAAATAAATAAATAAATTCAGTGATACATTTATGATATACAATTACTATGTTTCCAATTGTGGTAAGAAAACTAGACTTGCTCCTGTAGGAGGTTTTGTCTATTCCTGCCTTCCTTGGGTGCAATCTTTTCATAGTGTGTGACATTTAAGAGCGGCTATGTGCGCCTACAACTAATGGGCAAAATACTGAAAAGCTTTGCATCTTTGATACTGTATTTCAGTTTTGCTTACAGACTAAAAAGTAGAGAGGAGGACTTTGCCTTTGTTTAATTGAATAGCATTGGTATTTATTCACATCTAGTGTTTCAAAGGAGTCATTTCAGGCTAAAATTTGAAAATGTCACTCCTTGTCTTTAGTGCTGTTCTTCATATTTTCTTGTCCTTTTCTTTGTCCACATCTTAGCACTAGGAAAACAGTTTAAATCCAGCTGTGGCTTTATTATAGATCACATTTCTAAGCCTGTGTTTGTTTCATAAATGTACACACACTATCCCAATGCACACACATGCACAAAAAACGCACCCTCATTCAGCTTCTTTGTGCATTCTCAGTAGTGTCAGAAGCAGGGAATTTTAAAATGGCTTCAGATGTTGCATATTCCAGTATTTCTTTTTATTCACTTAAAATGCCCAGTAAACTCCTGAACAAGAAGAAAAGTGGCATGCATTTCACATGGTGGGATCATTTTGTCCTCTCATGTAATGTTTCTAGTTTTGCCTCAAAAAACTCTATTGTAAGACTGCTTATTATAACATCTGTTTCAGCACAACTGAGTCTGAGGCCATATAAATAATTTTCATAGTCCTACTCAGTTTGTACTGATGAGCACTCAAACTCCTCTGTTGTTAAAAGCAGTAAATACAGCTCTGACTTAAGGGAAAAATAAAACCCCAAATTCTCTACAGCATACAAAAGAAGTCACATTATTGTGGAAGTGGTGTTATGCACGTGAACTGAAACAGAAACTCAAAAGTGACCTCCTTGAGCGTGTCCTTGTCAGTGCAATCTTTTCCCAAATACAGTATTTATGTCTTCTGTTCATTTATTTTCATGTGATTTCTGATGGCAATCTGATGAAACCATTTTTAAGGTAAATTACTTTTTAGTCTAGAAGTATACTAGGGAGGGCAACAAGCGTATCAAAATAAAATGCAGATTTTCAAAGGAACACAAGAGAGAGGACTCAAGCTACCAGTGATAGGTAGCAAAGCTTTTTTCCACATGTAGGAACAAGGTCCAGTTTCACTTGCCAAAGGCCAATTTCCATTTTCGCTGCTTCAAAGGTTTCTACTTTGAACAGTAAAATGTGTCAGCTAATTAGAATCAAATCCATCTTACAAGGAAGAAATCAGTCTGAGATTACTGAGACATCCTGAAATGTTATTCTACATCCTACTCTGTATGCCTCAACCTAATTTAAAATAATAATAATAATAGTAATAATAGTAATAATAGAGCTGTTTAAGTCTGTTTCACATTGCCTAGAAAGATTTAAGCCCACCAGGATATACAATTTTCAAACATTTAATTGCTGCTCCCTCCTCCCCCCCCAAAAAAAAAAAACAGGAAAGAAAAAAACTAGCATAAATCCCCTAATCTATATTGTCTGAATAGATCCGTGCAATATAGATGGTTGGCCCAAAAGATGAATGTATTATTTGCTCTTTTCAGTGGAGAGAGGAGAAACAAACTGTTCTATTATTAGCATATTTAACTGAGGGAGGAAAAAAAGCAGGAAGACAGAAACTCGGAAACTGAACATCCAGAGATGATTTTGGCACCTTTTACAGAGCCAAAGGGTGCGGGGAAAACCAGGGCAGTAGAAGCATACGTGGAGAGTCCCCAGGCTCTAGTGGTTCATTAAACATCTTTTGTGCCAAACTTACAGCAGAAGTCTGGGTCTTTATCTTATGCAAGTGTCCTCACACCAGTGTCTTTTTCCTTTGTGGCCCAGAAAATAATTAATTATCTGTGAAGGAACAGAAAAACAGCCATACTGGATCAGATCAACACTCCATTTAACCTGATATCCTCTATCAGGAGTGGCCAACAGCAGATGTTCAGGGCAGCAAGCAAAGAAAAGCACGTACACATCCTTCCCCAGGATAATCTCCCATTTTCCAGTAATGAGTTTAAAAACAAAAGACTGAGATCCTCTCATCCAGAAACACTACAGACCAACAGGCTATTCTCAAAAGAAACAAGAAGCCCAAATTTTCTAATTCCAGACGAGGGAAAGAAAAAACTAAACCTGACAGCATACCATGGGAAGTAGTGACCAAGGAAGAGGAACGAGTTGGCCATTACCTTTACTTTATTTTGCATTTAAAACAGTTCAAAATCTTTAACACATTCCTTCCTTCTTGCCCACAGCAGCTTCGTTTTGGAAAGCATAAAGGTAGCTACTTCACATTTTCAGCTATTTGGATGGGGTTTCGCTGAAAGTATTATTAGAACTGGATCTGAATTTGAGGAAAGTCTCAAGGTTACCATTTTGTAAAATAAAGAGTCCATTGGAACAACAACAACAAATGCCTGGAAGTACTGCTAAAGCAGTAACAAAATTTTGGGAAATGAATCCTCATGTCATATGAAAAATTATCCTGGAGCCAGGAACCTATGTTTTCTTCCCTACGCTGAACATCTACCTGACAAATATACAAAAAAATATTAACACACTGATATTTGATCCACTATACACAATTATCTTAACATTATTTCTTTAAAACAAAATCAGATCTCACTCTCAATTTTAGCAATTTGCTTTAAAACAGCAGGCTACTCAACAGCCATAAATCCTGCACTTCATCCACTCCAGTATTTCAGAATAAGTAATAATGCCAGAGGATGCTGCAGATGCTGAACACATATAGGAACATCCTTCCCAAAAACAAAAGGGCACAGGAATAAACTTGGTCAGTTAAGGAAAAGAGAGGCAATCAAGTAGTTATTGTAGAGACAGCAGAACTAGAAAAGGCTCTTGTGCCTCACTGGATTGGTCTTGCTTAAAAATTAACATCAGCAAGTTTTTTATACTTGTATCCAGGAAGCACAATAGTTTGGCTTTTCTGGTGTATCTTTACAGGCAATCTGATATTTGCTGTAATTAATCCTTGCTGACTCAAAAGATCAGACATATCCACAGACATTCTGTCTCAGTTTGTTATTTTTCTACTAGAAATGAACTGTCAACACCGCTGGCTTCAATCCACTTTTCTGTTACAGAGGGTGGTAACAAAACTTCCTAAATTGTTATCCCCCTCCAGAATCCTCTTTCCATTCTTCTACTGTTATGTCATTTCCTCCTTCAATGTATTAGTTTCTTTTCTAAATCCTCTCCAGTTTCCTTCCACTGATCACCTTGCACATTCACAGAGGGACCGATACAAAGGGTGGAAAAAAACCATCACAGGCATAGTCTGGGGCAAGGCACTGTAGCTTCTGAATGTATCCTAGAACAATGGTAATTTAAAAAAATTTAATTTGGGGCAATTACTTGGAGCATGCATGTGAAAAACTGCAGTAGCTATAACAATTAATCTGTATAAATGAGCTCTCTGGTGTGAGACCTGTCAGCTGAAGAGACTGAAGGTACAGAGACAGACCTGCAATAAAAAGGACAGAGTTTATTCTGTCTGAAAGGTCCCTTTCCACAAAAGCATTATTTCTCCAGCATCTGGGTTTGTGGTTCTCAAGGGCCCAATGCCAAGGCACTGGTGTATTTGGCAGAAGAATGAAGTAAACTATCGAGCTAAGGATATGCACGGTGGAAAAAAGTAATACCACTGCTTTGGGAAATTAATACTTGAAAGTGCACGGTAATTCTGCTGCAAAGGTAAACGATGGGAGAATTTGGCACTGCTCTATGTTGTGTATAAAACCAGACCTGAGCATGATGACTTTGTACAATTAATTCATTAAAACAAGAAAGGATGCCTAAAAACCAGTATTCTCTAACAAACTACTTCTATCAGAAGAGAAATCCCAAATGAGAGGTTCAGAGCTACAAAAAGTTACATCATTAATACAAGTCACTAAATGAGACTGTTTCACACTAAACAAAACAGGTGCGCTATCTTTGTATTAACTGATTTCCACAGGTTTCCCTCACTACAAAAAGTTAGAAATGCAACCAATACTTAACTGGGAGACAGACATCAAGCATTTTTGTGAAATAAAATCTCTTGCTTAAGACAAAGAATGGAAGCGGCTTATGCCAACTATTTCTCCAGAACATATCCACCTCCTGCATTAACCAATTTTTACACTGAGAAATATATTTTCCTTCTCCAACATTGCAGCTATCTGCTTTCAAAGGTGACCGGACTTTAAATACAGATCTCATAAGCAACGTAATAGATGATGCATTCACTCTTTACAGTGGCTCATTTTTAAACAGAGGGTGTGTAAATAAAACTCCCTTATTTAATATTTAATTGTTGTTTATTTTTCAGTTGCAGTAGCCAATTCTTGGTATCCATCTCCATTTATTTAATATTACATGCTGCAACATCCTAAGATATATCACTATGTAAAATAAAGTAACATAGGCAACAGGATTAAAGTTCCAGTGATGATTGTCTTAAATAGATGAGTAAGCTTTACCAACCCTTTACCCATGTCAAAATTCTCTGGTCCTTCACCCTGCAAGAGACTTTTTTCTAGCTTCATGTTTTTGCATTTCTGTCTGCTGTCAGCATCCATCAAAGCCGTTCATGGTTCGGAGTCCAGCTGTTGGAAGAGGCTGATCCTCACCCTGTATCATTCAACAGCATTATGATGAGCTGGGCTGATGGGAATTTCCTTTTGCAGTTTTTTCAATTCAGTATCTCTTTTCCCCAGTATTAAAGCTTTTTATACACCATCAGAGGCAACAAGAATTAATCTTTGCAGAACATAATGCCCTTTTATTCTGCATGTGACAAGCTTTCTGAAAAGAGAATTTTTAGTTATTTATAGGAGCAATTAACAAATTAAAACACTTTCCAGATACTCAAAAGTTCCCATATTAATGGACTAGTTTGGTATTTGTAGTCTTCAAAACCTCTACTTGAACCAGGCAGACACCCCTGTTATAATCTCTATAAAACAATGAAAAACTAAACAGGTAGATTTTCCCCTATGTATGATGTACTTACTCTATGCTACAGTGAGAACCTCTGCAGTGTGTACAGAGATCAACTGGATGCCATAAACTGATCTATCCCTCCCCATCCAGTACTCCTTTGACTTTATCTTCCTTATGTATCCAATAATTCTAGGGACAAGAAATTAGGTAGAAAAGAGAAGAGTCTACAGCAACAGAGCGCAATCAAACTTCAGTCTTAACTGGCCGCTGGGAGCTTCTTAACAGAAATAAATAATAAATCAGTGTCACAAACATCTCTGGCAGACACATACGAGGTGTCCATTCTGAAAGGGAACAGAAAGCACACAAACTCTATCTAGTTTATGATATACCTCAAACTCTTAGGACACCATATTCCCACAACAAAGAATGGCAGAGGTATCTAGGGGGGACTTCAGCAGAGTAAGACAAATCACCTCAAATGAACCAACTATTCCTAGGACACAGGGAACCAGCTGTCAAAATAAGGTTCATCAGAGGTAAAACAGCACATTGGACATCATCTCTCTATTATTAGGGTAGAAATATATGGACAGCATCTACCTATAATACTAATGGTATATTAATTACACATAAAACCCAGTGTCAAATGATAAAACTTATTTTCTCTTGAAACACTATAAAATTATTTCTGTTCTATAGTGGCTTCCAGATTTCAGCCTGTGATTTTCACTCCAACTTCTCTGTAATTCACTATGCCTTTGAAAATCTCTGCATGGTCTCTCAGTATCAATACACTTTTCCCCATTAAAAAGTAACTGCACAATGGTATAATTAACAGCAACTAATGCCGGTATAAGATTTGCAACTTACAGCAATCAAACATTTGATAACATCAGTATCTTCCTCTTCTTTTTCTTAAATGGAACAAAGAAATTGCACATATTTCATTTTGTTGATGCTTTGTCATGCTGTAGCTACCTGTAAAGAGCTTGAATCTTGTTGTGTAAATGCATAAACATAATATCCTATGAAGTTCCATTTGGGAACTTGTTTTTAAATGAAAGAATGCATCTGAACTGTCATATGTTGTCATCCATTTTAGGTGCCCAACACAAATCACAAGACACTATTACAATCTTGAAAGCAATGATCTTAAATTCTACTGGAATTTCTACAGCTTTAAGTATAACTAAAATTAACAGTTCAGACACTCCTGTCACTAGAGACAGCTACCCCAAAGTGTAAGCGAATCTTAAGTGACACGATTATTAGTGTACCAAACAGTAGATATATAATACTCATTTACATAATATTGATGCAAAAATAAAAGCTTTATCCCCAGAGTGGACTTTGCCAAAATAATTAGAGAGTTCATGTCATGGAAGGTATCTATAAAATGGAATAGATAGTACTTCCCTGTATCATTAAAGAAGCACTAGGAAGGTAAATTCGTACACAAGCTGGTACCTAAGACAAAACACTACCTAAGACAAAGAACTTCTGCATTTAAAATTGAAGCAATTTAGAACACAGAAGCATGTCCAGGCCTATCAGAACTTTTGTTGTTCTTAAATGAAATAGGAAACAGCTACTGAACCAACTGACTGAAGCAGAAAAGACAAACACCTTGCACCAGCGCCACATCCACATGGCCTCAGGGACAGGGAAGGCAGCGCCAACATGACCACTCCATCCCTAGAACAGACTGGGCTGGAAATACTTACATGAAAAGCTTGTCGTCTACATCCAGACCATTTAAGCGACAGAAGAGAGTGAACTGAGCAGAAGAATGAATGAAACAAAACAAAAAGCAGCTTACAAAAGATTTACTACTTCAGTGCTTCTTCAATGCTATTCTCATCAGCACAATTAGCATCTAGTTCATATGGAGCTCAGAGTGTAGGAGGACTCTGCTGGCATTTTTTCTATTGTTGTGCAACATACACCTACAGTGCTGGAAAATAAATAAATTATTAAAAACATGTGCTTTGCAAGACTCCATACTGCATGTTTTGCATGTGACTACAGACCAGGAATTCTGTGTTTGCAAGTGCTAAGGATATTTATACTCCTATTGCAATAGCCAAACTAATCCTGTTTGATTGAAGGGGCTTAAAATGATTACTAAATGCATTTGTTTCTGAGTTGACTTCCCTAGAATACAGCCTAAGTTTCCTTGAAATTGCATATTCTAGGAAAGAAATCTTTCCCTAACAATGAACAGAAATCATAAAACATGAGAAAATAATCCATAAGAACGTCCCTTCACTACTATTTTCCCTTGCTATATGCTTTTTAAATGTACTACAAAGCTTTCAGGAATGTGAAAGTAATTTGTTCAGCTCTAATCACTTCAGCTGTTTTGATGTATCTACACGCATACTTAGCGTAATGCCTAGACAGAATTATAGATTTCAGACTAGAACTACATTGATAATCTGATCTTTAATCAGGGATAGCTGAGGGGTCCACAAACAGCAGATGGTTCTGAACACCACACTGCTCCAAGACAACAAGCAGCAGAGTTTCAGCCTTCTCTCTTAGTTCTCTATTTCTTCTTGGTTTAACAAGTCAGATGCTAGAATTTATACTATAGCTTCTTTCATGTTAACTTTTACAGCCACCTCTTAAAGAATATACTCCAAAGAAATACACTTCACTGCACAGTATGTCACTTACATAGTAAATATTTTTGTGAAGCAGAGTTCACACACACAAAGAAGCAAATTTTTCAAATTCTGTCCAACACCTACTCACTTGAAAACAAAGCCTACTACTTGAGATGAAAAGTACTGAATCACACCACCCAAGCTAATTTCCTGCAAAGCAGCACTGCTCATAAGAAAATGCCTATTCCGTTACAATACTGTATCTTGGTTCCTCCATCGATAAATTCTCCCCCGTAAGGTAAATTATTTTCTCTTTCCAAATAAAATTGAGATATGTATAATATCTCATAAAGTCTGCATAATTCTTAGTATTACGTCCCATTTTCTGGGGAACATAGAGAACTCTTCTTCCACTCCTAAACTACACAGGAGGATGTAGCTATGAGATCACCATTATTCCCCGTTCTCCCCCACTACTCCTTCCCTATATTCCTGCCCTCCTCCTTGGTCTACTGATCCTTTTCACATTAGCCCTGCCCCCATGTTCTCAGCCCTGTGTTTTCATCCTACTTCCTGTGTGAACACTGCCACACTCCCTCTTCCTTTCCAGTTCCTGTCAATTCCAATTCCTCTGAACTTCCTCAGATTTTTGATGCATTTCCTTATTCCCTCCTTAATGCTTCTGCCCAAATGGCAATTCCTGACCCTTCAACTCCTCATATGCCATTACAGTACTTCTGCTTCTGGATAACTCATCTCTCAGTTTGTTTTTAATTCAAATTTCCTTTTCTTGTTCTTCAAATTTGACTGATCTTCACATTATCTCTTAAACATTTCAGGTGTCCCTTACTTTGTGAGTCTTCCTTTTCTTGTGTTACCTTTTTTTGTTGCTTCCCAGCCAAATTTACCCGATCACTTAATCCCTAGATTGATGTAAACTTCAGAAAAGAAGTCTAGATGTAGTCCAAACAAAAGAAGCTCGTGGTCACCTTAATCACAGAAAATCTCACCTCTAATACCAAGACTCTTTGAGCGGATGTCTCTGTCCCCGCCAAGAGCAGCTACACACAGTAAGCATTTTGCATACAGAAGAGCTTAAGCTTTGTGCTAACAAATGTGAGACTGTGTGGGGAAAAGGCTACCAAAAAAACGTCCTGCCATCAATTTGCAATAAAGTCAGTAGTTACAAACTTCAAACCTCTGCTTTTCCCATAACTAGAACTACATTTTCCAGCTGGGTTAAAGAAAAAAAAATCTGTCTCAGTTAAAATGGACCAAAGGAGAGATTTTAATGCTGTATGAAACCTGGGTGTAACCACCTTGTACAGCTTTACAAGTATGATTCTCAGTAATTCTGTTTTCCCATAAGCAACTTCCAGCACTGATGAAAGAGTAAACAAGGAGACACACAATTTCTCCTAATGTGAACCTCTTGCACATTTGACTATGCTATAAATGTGAAAGTACTGTCATCTTGCATAGCAGTGGTAATTGCTGTAAATGCATGTTTACAGTGTTTTTCAAGCATTTCTGGAAGCAGGAGGGGAACTGGTTGCTTGCTTGCCACTCATCCAGGAATACTTGCAATCTTTAAGTAAGAACACCTCTCCTCAATTTAACAGTCATGGTCTGCATTTCTGCATTCATTACACCAATCTTTTTTAGATGTAAATTTTCTCCTCTTCTTTCCATCCCTGCCTTTTTAACCCTCTGTGCTACATCACATATCATTCTGGTCTTCAGAAGATTTGTCAGAAATATTTGCTAGTTACCATCTTAGTTCTTTCAGAATCCTGGGAATAAGTTATCCAGCCCCAATAAACTGAGTGCTTTAAGCTCGCAATTTTGTTTATTGCCTTGCTTACTTGCATCTCTATTCCTGCTATCCATTCTGCCTTCTCCCACACTTTGAGCTCAAAAACTTCAGCACAGCACTTGTTTAGATTTGGCAATACCTACATTATATTTAATAGTACTACATTCTAACTGCATATTATCTCTTCTTTTCCTCCTCGCAACTCCATGTGCTTAAGAGTGTTTTTGTTTTCTTTACTGCCTCCTGTCATTCCTAAAGAAACTTGACCTTCGCAAATTTGTCTTTTATCTTTACACATATTCTTTAATATAAAACTTTCCTCTGAACACCTGGCTTTTTCTTCCCATGTCTCACAGGTTCAGATAATTTGTGACATTCTTCCTGGGGTGTTTCAAGTCTGCAGATTTTCCCATAATTTTGCCCTTTCCTTGGATATCTAATGAACATTTTTCAGACTTCAGGAGATAAACTCTCTTCAGTTCTATCAACCTCACCAGCTCTCAGTTTAATGACTTTTTCCCTAAATATATAAATATATATATATGTTTTGCTTTTATTGTCTTTGTTTTGCTTTTAGTACACAATTAATTCAGCCCCTACTATTCAACAAACACTTCACTTGTTTCCACAACATCTACTTGATTCCTGCTGTTAAATCAGTGATTCTCACATTAGCCTCTCCTGCTTCTGTTTCCTTGTGTAAAAGTCAGCATCTTGGCTTGCCGTGACAGATGCCTGACTATAACATGGCTTCTTCCCTCTCTAGCAACTCCATGAAGAATATAAGATTTATTTGGAGACAGAAAGGACTGAGAACAAGTGAAGGCTCTTGCCACTGGCCCATCCATGAGAGACATTTCATCTTAGTACGAAGCCCACCTGAGCTCCAGCCATTGCTCCAGTACCTTGGACAGGGCTGGACCAAGGCAGGGACCTCCACAGAGGTAGGACAAAGCACCAATAACCGCTGTAATAAAGGAGTTTCAAGAAATTAAGAAAGATAAGGAGACTGTAAACATTTAGAAAGCATAGAGAAGCTTGATACCCAAGACAAGAGAGGGAAGAGTTAACCTAAACAAGGCTAGACCTGACTTTTGTGGATCTTTAGGTGGAAAGGTTGTTTCTGGGAAACTGGGGCAGACAGATCGTGTGGGCTGTCAATAGTGAGGCTCAGAAGGTGCAGTGCTGGAGTTTACCCAGGGAATGGCTGTAAGTAATACATACACATATTCGCACATATGGAAGGTGGAAATTATAAAAAAATAATAGATTTAAGAGTTGAACTAAGTGTTTAATAACCACTACTCCAATGCATACGAATAAAAAGAAAGCAGTTCACAGTTGTTCAGCTACTAACACACTACACTAGTCAGGTGCACCAAGTTTTCGTGCATTTCTCCACCTGTATTCATCAGCCATATCCACTTGACATGCGGACTGTAAGAACTTTGGAGCAGGGATTAGGCTTTTGTCCTGTGACTTTGAAGTGCCTGTCAGAATAAAGGCTTCACCTCTACCTAACATTGCTGCATATTATGGAATACAGAGAACAACACAAAGATAAGAAGAGGAAGTGAAGGTGGGTTAAACTTAAGCCGAAGTAGCCACTTTCTACATTACTCTCTTCTAGCATCAGCATGAAGTACACTAGATTCAGATAAGATGGTTCTGAAAAATACAGCAACATTATGGAAAAATCGAAACATGAAACCCACAATTAGTAAAATACTTCAGACAGCTATATATTTTTCATTCATCCTCCTAGGAAGAACAGGGGCATTTGGTAATGAGAAGCAGATTCATCATCAAATGCACCAAGGTAAGGTGCACAGAAATCTATTTATATGGTCTGACATTGTTTTAACTGACTGCATGTTGTCTTTAAAGGTTTAAGGTTTAAACTGTCTATCTGACAACATGCACAAAGCTCCAGCTAAAGATGGACAGTTTAGCTCCTGTATTTCTGCAATTTTCATCCTCTATATTCCTCTCAAAAAGAGAACAATCCCCACACTCCTTTTGAAATCATCATGCCTTTTGTGTTATAATGACTTTTCCAGAAACCTCTTTGGATGCTGATGACAGAGAATCATGATTCCAGAAAGGAAGCAGAAGTGGAACACAAAAAAAGTTTTAAACAACACGTATTTATGCAAGTGTATTTAGTAATGAGGTAAGAAAAGTGTGCAAATATGTTCTAGTAAAAAAGAATGCTATAGTGGGCATAAAGATATATTTTATTAAAAAGAAATATACAAGAAACAGTAGTAAATTTCTCAAAATGCACTACAGTATATGACATTTCCTACTGCTTCTCAAACTACACAGAAATACCCTCTTCATGTAACTTTTAAACCGAAGACACATAGACTATAGGAAAACAGAATCCAGTCCTATAAATGTAGCAAGCAAAGTAAACATCCAGGTGTATCCATTTATCCAGACTCACATTCCTTCACCCTACCAAGCTGTTATTACATCTCCCCCTTGTTAGCTTCGCAGAACCAAAATGCAGAATAAAAAATTATAGAATCATACCATACAAGAGGGAATCAAATTCAGTAAGCATCAATCCCTTACATCTCTCCAAGCCAGCTGAAAACCATGGATTGCCTTAGGTGGCAAGAAGATGTTGCCATTTCTGATAGAAAATACTTGCATTATAAATGACAGTGAGGAAGAAAAGGATTTGATACTGAAATGACATGCTGCATTTGTAGGAGTGGTAATTAAAAAAAAAACTTTTAAAGTGTAAAATAACAGAACTACTGAGGTATAATAATCATGGAATGGGACCTACAAAACAAAGGCAAGTAGACACCTGAAATTACAAGTTATGCCTTTAACATTAATTTCTCAGCTTTTACAAAAATTCCTTGAGAGTGGTTTCTAAATAGACTGTAAACAATTGAAATATATTTCTATACAGAGAAGTAAACCATCTTTGGTACCACTATACTGTTTCTTTCGGTTGTACACTTTACATATTTCCACCACATGTTTGTCCTGTCTACTTTTTAGAACACATTTATTCCGATGGCAAATGCCACTATGCTGTCGAGGTGTTCCAGTAACCTATTACACTTCTCTCAGTGTTTTCATTCTCCTCTCTTCATAGGGAAATCTGTGCATGCAGTGAAGTTTAAGTAGGTAGGTAAACTTTGTACCTCAATTCCTGACTTAAACGGAAATGTCTTCAGCACAGGGACTGTCTGCTACTCTCTGTTTACATATCAGCCTGCAAAACAGCTCCCTATCCTACTTACTTAGTCCAGCACTGGACCCCAATAAACAGTCAGAACAGAAACATGGGCTTCACTTCCACTCTTTACTGTAAACCTTAGCCCATGCTCCAAAAAAAGTGGAATAATTAGATTCTAGTCATTAAATTACTCTTTAAACTAATTCCTAAAAATATCTAAAATTATCACAGCTACTAGGATCACTTTGCAGGTTTCATTGCAATTTAGGGACTATTTTATTTAACTTACAGCATACAAAAGAGAGAAGTGTGTGTTCTAAGTAATAGCAGTACTAAAACCAGATTTTTAACCATTCATAGCTTAAGAACGGTCACCATAAATTTTAAGGTCCTGTGACCTTTAATAGAAACAGACAATTAAAAAGGCTGTAGTTGTCAGACCAGATCACCGATTTCAAGGAACCCCTCCCCCAATCATGTGACCATGCTCTGCACTCTATCAATTAAAATTTGTTTAATCTTAGTCACTATCACACATGTAAAGATTAAACAGTAACCTGTAAGGGCCTGTGACATATGGCCATACACTAGTAATTTTGTTTCAGAAGAAGCTAAAGATTCCCAATGTTTTGCTAAGCAACATCCTAATCTGAGAACAATGCAGAAATTATATGATTCCTTTTCCTTTGAAATCACTTTGTGTTCCACAAGCATGCCTTTCCTAATGCCTTTTCCACTACTGAGAGCAAAGAAAGATTCAGCAAAGAAGCAGATTCTCTTTCTGCAAGTGTTTGAACAGGCACCAGTTCCCAAACTGCAATGCAGGCGTTTCTGGTGATCTCAAAAGCCATGATCTCTGGTCTGTAATCAGTTTATATAATCACATAAAACAGTAGAACTAAAAGTATTTTCAATTGATACTAAGAATCAACCATATTGTGAAACTGACAGAGGTCAGTTAATCCAAGTTCAGATTTAAGGCAATACCACTGCCCACAAAGACATATACATAAATTATACACTTTTAATTGTCCAACATTTTATTGATTTCCTCACTTAACTAGTCTCTTCCACTCCACCACAGAAAGTTTCATTAACTAAACTTTTAAGACACTGTTAGATACCTGCTAATTAACTAAGACAGAATTACAAAACTAGTAGCCAGCAATGTTAAGTGCAAAAGACATCCCAGTGGGATGTGAAAAAATATCTGTGTTTGCAGAGAGTTGAGCTCAGGCTAACAAGTCACAGTAGCCTCCCCCTCCTGTGCTTCTGCACTGCCTCCCCAGCTCCCAAGGGAGCGCCAGACTTGGGAGGCTAGAGCTGGCTTCATGCAGGCAGTTGTATACTCCATTCCAGAACCAGATTTTCTGGGAATAGCAGTAAAGAGACTTCCTCTAAGTATCAGTATTAACGACTTAATTTGTTGATTTAATAAATGTATACAATATCCTGGGAAGCAAAAATGTGTCTTCAGTTAATAAACTAGCTCTTAGAGTCACTTGTTCAAATCAACGCATACACAAAGTCAGCAGTCAGCCAGTTTCAACTTACCTATTAACTGCTTTAAAGTAACATATTCCCTCAATCATACGCAGCCAGACTTCCTAGTTCCCAGAACTACACTGCCTGCTGCAAGAGAGCAGTGTGCTCTGGAAACCAACGCTTCATTGTACCAGTGCACTGGAAATGCACAGGTTCTTTGCATTCCCTGTACATTTTTAGATGCATTCTTTAATAAGCTTTAGTTCATAACAAGCTGATGAACTACTTTTTGCCCAGCCTTCCAGAAAAGAGGTGCTGAGCCCTGACTTCTCTGTTACACAATTTATAGACAGCTTTTTATCCAAGAATCACATTTAACCTGAAAAACCAGGCACATCATGCTAAAGGACCTGAGTATTTCCAAACCAAAGAAGTCTAGGTCTGAAAAAAAATTTCACCATTTTGAAACCATGTATATATGTTTGTTCTTGACAAATCGCAGAGAAAAAGATTCTGCAGTCATTTCCACACATGCTTTCAGACAGCAGCACAAACAGGCAGGAACTGCTGATATTTTGCCAGAAGTGCCAGATAGATCAATACTATTAACAGCTACTGCCAGTCTCTGCAATCTCTCACCTCCTGCCTTGCAAACTTTACTAGGCCCATTCTTTATCATCATAATTACTAAAGATAATTTTGTATTAAGCTAGCAGACAGCATCTAATGCCAGAAATATACAGATACAAAGAAAGATTTAACGTTCTGATTGAGTTCCATTAAAAATCAAGCACTAATCCACTAAATTCAACTTACAGAAAAAATAATTTTTTAAACTGTAATAAAAACCTCTAAATCTCACAAAACTGCTTTTGACCCAAATGCTTATACCAACTTCGATCTTGGAATAATCAATTTTTAAACAGTTCTACCTTGCAATTAAAATGATTCATTACTATAAATATTCAAGAAGAGGTTGTCTTTGTTACAGAATTGTTGATCTTAAGACTATCGGGTTAATAAAGTATAATTAGATCCAGGCATTTAAGTGCAAGCTTGCATGGCAGAAAATTACCTCAGGAACAAGATTATTTTGAATTCAACCCCTTGCTTTAGTGGTTTTGGGAACTGGCAAAACAGGAAAATCCTGAAAAGGGTGTTTAAACACCTAATTTGGGTTTTGTTCACTTAAGACACATTAATAATCCATTGCTAGTAGCAGTTCTTTTCTAAGAAGGGATATCAACTACTGAAGATTCTTTTTGCTGAAGAGGCTCTTTTTAAAATATATGCTTACTGCAAAACAAATCAACTAAACACACACTGTAAGAACTGATGTAACAGGTAGATGGAGCAAATTAATCTGCAGCAGAAGTAAGATTCCTCCCTCCTACAAGTTACTTCAGAGAAGCTGGTAAAGGAGTCAAGATACACAGACGCTTCTCATTTCATTGTGCCTGTATGACTGGGATGTGGAATGTGCTCTCACTGTGTTCAGACCTGTCCCAGATTTCCCTCTGATTTGAAACAGGAGGGAAAAGAGCCTCCCTCTCCCGAGTGCTGGCAGACATCCCCCGTGGGAGGGAGGGTGAGCTCTCACCGTCAGGTTCAACGGCACGTTCCGAGTATCTTTAAAGACAGAGAAACACTCGGCTCCTGGCGAGACAAAAGCGGCTCACGCCAGGCACCCGCAGCCCGGCTGTCCCGAAGGAGGCAGGGAAGAGGGAGCTCGGGATCCCGCACACCGAAGGGCGGACATGACCCTGAGGGAGTGGATCCCCAGGGAAGGCTGCCTTAAACTGTATGCCCGGGGGGACTGCGTTTAAATTTCTGTATGCGGGAACTGGGAAGCGGATTAAATCCCACCTGTGCCCGGAGGCAGGCAGATACACACTCAGGGAAAGGTCAGACAGGGAAAGCCGAAGCCCCACATGGCAGCTGGCGAGGCCAAGGAGGTTCAGGTATCGGTGTGAAGGAAGGGGCTGACGGGGGAGACTGCAGAGTTCAAGTTCCCCCCCAGGAAGGAGGAAAGCGGACGGAACCGCCCTTATTGGGGCTTCTCGGGCGGCAGGAGGAGCGAGAAGCGACGGCTCGGGCTCCCCCAGCTGAGGGCGGCGGGCAACCCTGCCCCGCCGTGCTCTGAGGGGCAGGCGGAGCGTGAGCCCCGCGGGCCGGGGGAGCGGCGCCCCGGCCCTTCCCCCGCTCCTTTTCTTTCCCCTCTCCACTCGGGCGAGCCCCATTTCCTCCGAGCGGCAGCCGAGGGCGCTGCTCGGAGCCGGGCGGGAGAGGGAGCGGCAGGAGCCAGCGCCGGTAGCGCCTTGTTCTCTGCAGCCAGGCCAGAGAGGGCTGCGCGCCCCGCGCCCCCCGCCCGGGCTCACCTCCTCGATGGCCGCCACCGTGTTCCTGCACTGGGCCATCCGGGTGGTGAAGTTGGAGGCGGTGGGTGACTTGTAATCCTCATTGGTCTCGGACACGAATTCCGACACGGAGATCTGGTCCGGCATGGCGGGGCGGGGATGAGCGAGGGGAGGGAGGGGGAAAGCAGGCGGCTCCAGGGGCAGGGAGGGGAGGGCGCAGGGGGGGCTCCCCCTCACATCGCTCGGCAACCGGCGGCGGCGGCAGCTCTCTCCTCGCAGCCCCGCTGTCTGCAGCGGTGTTGTTCCTCCGCCGCCACACAAGGAAATTCCCCGCACCCACACTCCTCCTCCTGCTCCTCCCGCGCGGTCACGCAGCACCGGGGGCCGGGCACACGCCCAGCCGCGGGAGCTGCCTCCACACCCCGCCCTCCCGTTCGCTTTCTCCCTCTCGCTTTCCTCCTCCTGNGGCAACCCTGTCCCGCCGTGCTCTGAGGGGCAGGCGGAGCGTGAGCCCCGCGGGCCGGGGGAGCGGCGCCCCGGCCCTTCCCCCGCTCCTTTTCTTTCCCCTCTCCACTCGGGCGAGCCCCATTTCCTCCGAGCGGCAGCCGAGGGCGCTGCTCGGAGCCGGGCGGGAGAGGGAGCGGCAGGAGCCAGCGCCGGTAGCGCCTTGTTCTCTGCAGCCAGGCCAGAGAGGGCTGCGCGCCCCGCGCCCCCCGCCCGGGCTCACCTCCTCGATGGCCGCCACCGTGTTCCTGCACTGGGCCATCCGGGTGGTGAAGTTGGAGGCGGTGGGTGACTTGTAATCCTCATTGGTCTCGGACACGAATTCCGACACGGAGATCTGGTCCGGCATGGCGGGGCGGGGATGAGCGAGGGGAGGGAGGGGGAAAGCAGGCGGCTCCAGGGGCAGGGAGGGGAGGTCGCAGGGGGGGCTCCCCCTCACATCGCTCGGCAACCGGCGGCGGCGGCAGCTCTCTCCTCGCAGCCCCGCTGTCTGCAGCGGTGTTGTTCCTCCGCCGCCACACAAGGAAATTCCCCGCACCCACACTCCTCCTCCTGCTCCTCCCGCGCGGTCACGCAGCACCGGGGGCCGGGCACACGCCCAGCCGCGGGAGCTGCCTCCACACCCCGCCCTCCCGTTCGCTTTCTCCCTCTCGCTTTCCTCCTCCTGCCTCGCTCCCTCACACACTGGCGGGGCGGGGACACGGCCGCACGACCCCCCTGCAGTCCCCGGAGCGGACCTGCCGCCTCACACTCGCCACCGGCTCCCGCCCTGAGAAGATGGCGGCCCCCTCCCTCTTTCCCTCCCTCTGTCCGCCCTTCCCGAGCCCCGAGGGGAGAGGAGGTGGCAGGCGCCGGCTGAGTAATCCCAGCGACACGCAGGACAAATCCAGCCGTGTGGTTCCGATAGTGTTAACAACAAAAACCCAGGGGCAGGGGAAGGTGAGGCGCGGTGCCTGCCTGGTGCGAGGGGGAGCAGGTTGAAGCCCACAGGACAGGTCTCCGCATTGTCCCCTCCGGGACTGCCCGCAGGTGCAGGGACAGTCTCTTCCCTCACAGCTCGTAATTTATGTTTCAACAGTTTAATCTGTTTTACGAGTTCGTTGTCTAGTTTCGAGGGAGCTAAAGAGAAATGCTGTCGTTCCCCAGAGGTCCGTGCAAAAATACTTTTAGGCTAAGTAACGTTTAAATCTTAATTCTAAGAAAGCTTTTCTGTACTCGAGGAGGAAGAGCTGTCAGAGGAGGTGCTTTGTTCTTCAGTATAAAGCCACAAGGATTACTCAAGGCTATAAGGGCGAAACTCAGCCCAAGTTGTGGTATTTGTGACTGATGCAGCAGAAGGGACACTGGCAAGGCGTCACTGAACGAGCATGGTGCTGCTTGCTTTGGGAATACGGGGATGTGATCCATGGCGGTGGATTCTTTTGGCCTCAAAGCCCTTAGGACTTATAGCTGATTCCTGCAGAAAGCTTCGGAAGTCTGTATTTTGGCCCAGAAACTCTCCTGTGGCTCTTTCACTCCTCTCTGATGATACAGTTATTAGCTTTCTATAAGTGATTCTTCATTACCCTGTTTTAAAACCCTCCAGAGAATTCAGATGAGGAAGCAGGTATTCTTTTGCTGCCGTTTGTAAAATGTCCAAATAAATAACTGCAGGCCTGCTCAGATCTTACTGCCCTTTGCAATCCTTGCTAGATACTTTAGCATAAATAATAAAGCTTGCCAACCATATTTATTTTACTGGTTGCAGTAAATCAGATGAATGAACAGGGACTATCTGCATGTTCTTTCCTTATTCTAACTCTTAATAGTTTTTCCATCCTAATCATTCCTTATTTTCTCCAGTGAAAGTCACCACTGTTGTTTTGCTTTTAACTTCTTTGCCACTCTCCTTGTTAATACTTGTGCACTATCAATTAAGTATGGCATGTAAAGGTATACATTGTTCTGCTGCTAATGCATTAAACTTCTTGTCTGTATTTGGACATCACATAATAACTAAGTATAGTTGAGTATAAATATTCATTCTTGCTAAAAATATGTGATCTCACATCTTCATTTTTGCATCAGCTGATGGTGCTACCTTTAAAGCAACACTTATCACGCTATTACACAAACTTAGTAAACACTAGCATTCTTAAACTGCCTGCCATATCTTCCAGTGTGGCATACTTATTTTGATATTTTGAAGGGGATGAAAAACTTGAGGTCTGAAAGGCAAATACTACTAGATTTTAACCTTCTGCAGCAGATCTTCTATCAGATATAGTCCAAATCTGCAACATAATAATGCAGCCTCTAGTGGTTGCATCCTCAGTTTGATATTGGAGTATATATAGCTGAAATGCTGTCATGGTTTAATTGCATCCCAGTACAAAGCAACAAAGTACCACACAGACACTCATCACTGCTGCTCTGCCCAGTGGGGGGGAGAATAACAAATTAAGAAAAAACTTGTGGGTTGAGCTAAGAATGGTTTAATAATGGAAACAAAATAAAATATTATTATTATAATTATAATAGAAATTTTATTGAGAAAGAGAGAGAGAAAGGACTAAAACTGAAAATAAACAAGTGATACACAGGACAGTGCTCACCAGCCGCTGACCGATACCTGTCTCGTGGCCAAGCAGTGGTTGATTCCCCTAGCCAACCCCAGTTTATATGCTGAACATATCGTTCAGTGGTCCAGAATATCCCTTTGGCCTGGTCAGATCAGCTGTCCCAGTTATGCACCCTCCTGGCATCTTGTGCACCTGCTTGCAGGGACAGCATGGGAAAATAGAAAGTCCTTGATTTAGAGTAAGCACTACTTAGCAACAACTAGACTGGTGTGGTATCACCATTATTTTCATACTAAATTCCAAACACGGAACTGTGCAAGCTGTGAAGAAGGAAATTAACTCTATCCCAGCTGAAAACAGGACAGACAGTACCATCATGCAATGAGTCTTTGAATTCTGCAGATTCTATTTTGTACAGCAGGTTAGGTTAGATGATTGCAGTGGTATCTGATCTTCTTCTATCTTTAACTTTAATAGATCCAAAAATTTGCCATCCCAATGAAACTGCAAGGCCTTTTTGCCTGGCAGACTGTGCATTTGCCTCGGCTCTCCTCTTTATGAAACTAAAGAATTGTGCTTGGGTGAACTTTCTAGAAGTTATCTAGACTTGGTATCAAGACTCAACAGTTTGGAGAATGCCCTGCTTCTGTTGTGTTTTAGGACGTCAGCTAATTGCATCTACAGCTATGATTATTACAATTTTTCAGTAGTTAAGGAACTATTTGGTACTTTTCTCCTCAAAAGCATTCTTGTACATAGGAATGAAATCATTTCCCAGCTTTATTTCTTGATAAACCAAACTGAACAACTCCCCTCTTCTAAAGAGGACAGAGTTAATCTTAACTGCTTTGCAGTGGCCACAAACCGAGACTGAGTATCCAGGTGGTGACTGTGAGTCAGCTGACACATGGCACCTCATTACTCTGCAGTAACGCGTTTATTAGCGTGCGCGAGTCCTGTGTCTCTCACTGAAACGCTGTTTTCTCAGCTGTTCCATCATTTTTATAGTTCTAACGCCTCAATAAATTATTCTCCTGGTTCTCTACCCCTTCATTGTTATTTTCAAGAGTATTATTAGACTTTCTGGTCCCAGTATCATACTCAGGCTCATCTACCCATACACTCTGGCCTTTAGGTATTTATGAGCAATACTTAATTTCAACACCCTATTCTTTGAACCTATGAATAAGTACTGAAGTGGAATGGCTTGATAATAAGACAGCAGTGAACAAAGCTTGCTTGTGCAGAATGTGGTTCTGCTATTTTGTCTCTAGGTTTTTTCAGCTTGCTTCCTCACCATGGCTCCTCCTGTTCTGGTTTTGGACCCTTCCTTCCTTCCTTCCTT
>VZTD01003118.1:0-29076 GCA_013397725.1 Rhagologus leucostigma
CAATACAGACCCCTGAGAGGCACTACTTGTCACTGATGTACATCAGCACTCTGAGATGTTGACCACAACGCTCAGATATGACCATCCAACCAAGTCCATCCATCCAATCCGTGTCTCTCCAATTTAGAGAGAAGGATGTTGTGGGGAACTGTATCAAAGGATTTACATAAGTTCAGACAAATGACATCCGTAACCCTTCCCATGTCCACTGATGGAGTCATTCCATTGTAGAAGACCACAAGGTTGGTCACGCAGGACTTGCTGTTGGTGCAGCTCTGCTGGGTGTCTGGAATCACCTTGCCGTCCTCCATGAGCCTTAGCAGAGTTTCTAGGAGGATCTGTTCGTGATCTTCCCAGGCACAGAGGCTGACAGATCAGAGTTCCCAGGGTCCTGCTTTGTCCTGGGTTACAGTGTATTCTATTACCATCCTCATGATCTGTTGAAACCACGTGTAGCAATGTTCCCTGCCTCCTCCCTCCGGACTATCTCCTGTTAATGGGCCCATCAATGCCTTACCTCGTGACTCACCATCCCATTGTGAGATGCTCTGCCCAGGGGAAGTAGCCAAGCATTCCCATGTGGATATAATCTGGGGTTTGGAAGAGCCCAAGCAGCCTTTTCCACTGGGTTCTCAGAGGAAGACCAGACCCTTCTACACCACCACCGGACCTTCAGGGGAAGACCAGACCTTTTCTACAGAATCACTGCTTCAACAGGATCATCACTCCAGGAGGACTGCAGCCACCATTTAATCAGACTGCTACCAACCCCCCTGACCATCAGGGGGTCAGGTTGTACTCTCACTTTGTCAGTGGGTTGTTTGTTTGTACTATTGCATTTATTTTATTTTTCCTATTAAATTGTGTTTCTGACTTACAGTCTCTCACTAATTTGCTTTTCAAACTAGTACATCTTTCCTACCCTTTTTAAAGATGGGTACAATGTTTTCCCCTCCCAATTGCCTGGGATTTCACTTGATTGCCATGACTTTTCAATTATCATGAAGAGTGGCTTGGCAACTACCAGCCAATTCCCTTGGGATACTGAGATGAATCCTACTGGGTCCCATAGACTTAAATACATTCAGGTTCCTCAGGTGGTCCTGAACCTGGTGTTTTCTTACAGTGGGAAGTACTTTGCTCCCCATACTTTGTCCTGCTGTCCATCCACTCAAGAGGGGTGGAAACAGAGGTTGCCAGTGAACAAGGAAAAAAAGCCTTCTCAACCTATTTTTTATGTGCTGTTACCAGTTTACCAGCATTGATGGGCACACCTTCTTTGACTTGGGGACTGGTGCATAGTTTATTTCATTTATAGAATCATAGAATATCCAGAGTTTGAAGAGACTCAGGATCATCAAGTTGAACTCCTAGTCCTGCACAGGGCAGTGTCAAGAATCACACCCTGGGCCTGAGAGCATTGTCTAAACACTTCTTGAACTCAGGTGCTATGACCTCTTCCTGGGGAGCCTGTTCCAGTGCCCAAACACCCTCTGGGTGAAAAACCTTTTCCTAAAATCCAACATAAACCTCCCCTGACACAACTTCAGGCCATTCTCTCAGGTCCTGTCACAGGGCACCACAGAGAAGAGATCAGTGCCTGCCCCTCATCTTCCCCTCATGAGGGAGTTGCAGACCCCAGCGAGGTCTCCCCTCAGTCTCTTCCAGGCTGAACAGACCAAGTGCCCTCAGCCACTCCTCGTACAGCTTCCTCTCCGGGCCCTTTGTCGTAGTCGTGGCCTCCTCTGGACATCCTCTGTAGTTGAATGTCATTCTTATATTGTGGTGCCCCAAACTGCCCCCAGCACTCAAAGTGAGGCCCCCCCAGCCCAGAGCAGAGTGGGACAATTCCCTCCCTCGCCTGGCTGGTGATGCTGGGTCTGGTGCCCCACAGAACAGGGATGTCCCTCCTGGCTCCCACGGCACTGCTGACTCATGTTCAACTTGCCATCAAGCAGTACCTCCAGCTCTCTTTCTGTGGTGCTGCCCTCCAGCCTCTCATTCCCCAGCCTGTCCGTACATCCAGGGTTGCCTCATCCCAGGTGCAGAGTCCAGCACTTTTCCTTGTTGAACTCCACACAGCTGGTGATTGCCCAGTTCTCCAGTTCATCAGGGTCTCTCTGCAGAGCCTCCCTGCCTTTGAGGGAGTCAACAGCTCCTCCCAGTTTTGTATCATCTGCAAATTTACTGAGTATCCCTTCCAGTCCTGCGTGCAGGTCATTTATGAAGATGATGAAGAGCACAGGGCCAAGAATGGAGCCCTGCAGAACCCTGCTAGTGACAGGTCACCAGTGTGATGTCACCCCATTCACTGTAACATTGCTCACCCATCACATGATGTGTTTATCCAGCTGTGTGCTGGATATTTCGTCCAGAAGGATCCTATGAGAGACAGGATCAAAAGCTTTACTGAAATCCAGAATACTACATCAGTCAGCTTCCCTTGATCCCATGGGTGGGTTACCTTGTTGCAAAAGGAATTAGACTTGACAATCAAGACTTTCCCCTCAGAAAGCTGTGGTGGCTGTGAACAGTGGCTGCATTGTCCTCTACTGAATTGTTTTTCACTACCTCTCATGTACTCAGTAATATTCTCCATAATTTTACCAGGCACTGAAGTGAGACTGACAAGGCTGTAGTCTCCAGGGTCATCCTTCTTGCCCTTCTTGAAAACTGGGACATTATTTTCCAGCTTCTGGGGAATGAAGAACTCCCCAGATTCCCAAGACCATTCAAAAATTGAGAGAGGCCTCACAATGACATCATCCAGCTCTTTGAGTATCTTCAGATTAATCCCATCAGGCACCATAAATTTAGAGGGATTTGTTACACTTTAAACTTACATTCTATGAAGATTAATGAAAAAGCTGATTGGAAAGGTAGTTAATAAAAAATGCGCCTGATCTCTATCTAGTACATATGTAATTAAGAAAGGTGTGATTATTCTTTTCTCGTTAGCAATTCAATAATTATCTTGTGCCTAATACATCTATACAGACTTCAGCATCTAGCATCCACATAAAAAACTGACTTCAAGATGTGGTGAGATGTTGCCTGGCAACATCTCTTTTATTTTATTTTGAATGGCATTTTTGGGGCAGAGAGTGAGGAAGGGAAGAGCTGGAAAAAAAGTTCAACTCAAGAGGCCTGCTCTGATCTAGATTCCTGTGTTTCTACAGGACTGTGATTCTGCTCAGTGTGGCTGTGGGCCCGCCTGGGACTGCGCCTTGCGGCTCTGTCAGTGCCTCGCACATGGCTCATCTTTCCCTTTGTGTCTGACTCAAGCTAAGTAGCTCCTTCTTCCACCCAGACAAACCAGCCTCGTTAAGAAACACAAATAAACTGAGATTATTTTGATGTCAGTCACATGAGGAAGTTCTGTGATGTCTGGCTCCAGAGAGGAGTGCTTTCTCTTCGGAATAAAAGCCAGGATAGTCACACTGAAAAAAAGGATCTTCATGCAGACCTGGGTTTAGTTTCCTTTCTGCTGATCACACAATAGTCCTACTCAGTCCTCCCCAGGGCTGCTGAAATTTTCAGGTCTGCTCACACAGGCTGTGAGTCTTGGGACTCTAATCAGCAAATAAACTTTCAAAATGTCGTTTCTCAGAATACTTGGGACCTGTGTCCCCATGACACTCAGTTTAGCGTAGATTGGATAGTTCAGTCACTTTTTTAGATTTTTTGAGTGCTTTGTTCTGACTCAGTCATAAAGTATTATAAAATACTTTATATTTAAATAAAATGAAAATAGGTCAAAGGAAAACGTGAGAAGACTAGGAAAACAAAATGCACCATCAAAACAGTACACTGAGAAGGCAAGATGTAAGCGTTAAGGCATGCTAATTTGCCAACAGCACAACCTAGAAAACTGAAAAGAAAGCTAAAAAGGAAGAGCAAACAGAATCTTGCAAAATCCCTGGATATTTTAACAGCAGCAAATCGACACTGTGAGGCCCTGACTCTGCTCCTTATGATGCCACCTTGTAAGAACCGTAATTTTCCTCTACACAGTGCTGCCATTCTTTTCCATCTATTCCCTCCTGGTAGAAAAGTAATGAAATCACTTGTTTCTTAGGTTGCTTGGACCATTATCCAACAGTTTTCTCCATATCCCACTGAGTTCATATATTGAAACTGAGAGATTTTAACAGAGTATTACTAACCTTTGAGTTTTTGATTGGGCTTGTTCTTGTCAAAAAATCAAATCTATCTTACTCTTGTCTTTTAGTTTTGGATTTAAAGTAAATGCATCAGACATGTAAAATGCTGAAGACAGAAGTGCCTGATGTGCTAAATTCCATATTAAAAAGGCTCCTGCATTACGTTGTGGACACTTTTGATACCCCAGAAAATGAATTCTTGACGGAAAATAGAATGGATTTTTTTTTTTATACTATTCTTTTAATGAACGCTGGATGCTACATGGGAAGATTTGGATTCATTTTGCTGATTTTGTTTTGAGGCAAAATAAAAACCAAAAAGGTGAGATATAAGCAAAGGGATCGACATCAGGACTAAGAGAACAGTCTCAGTATGAACTAGGCCTTCTAGATCTGCTTTTAAACTTACTCTTTTTGTCTGGTTTTCTGCTCTTGCTTTCACTTACAGCATTGTAGGTGATAGCAACAACCAGAAATACTAAAAAAACACCAGCAGCATGCAACTGACAGCCTTCTAATGCCATTATCGCTTGGTCGTTCTCTGAAACAGAGTAAAATCTCATCTACATCCATATTGCCGTCATTTTATATTTTGAAAGGAAAGGATGAGCATATATGCATTCCAGTGTCAGGAAGCAATTTACTGTCTGTGCTTATAAAATAGGCATTCATGCAAATGACAATAATAGTTGTTAATTTATTTAAATCAGAGTTTTCTGAACAACTTCCCTATTACTGGCCGAGAGTTTTGGTGGTTTTCAGTCTGATGTTTGAACTAAATAATAAGAAATGGCATTCACTTTTCTGTGCAAAATAATGTTTCAAGCCTAAATTCTACCACTGCCCCTCAGAGTGACTGCAAACTCTCCTATCATGGTGTTACCTGGAAACTGCACTAGTACATATTCAGCTATGAATGGAAATACTGTTACACAAAGGATTTAGGACAGTAACCTGTCAACCCAGCCTGATATTCTTTCTCTCTCTTAGAGCACCTCATTAATTGCTAATTTCTGAGAGCAGCCTTTCAGCCAGTGGTACATGAATGTACCAGTAATTTAATTTAGAACATGTTTCTCTAGTTTGCTTTATAAATTGTCAAAGGCAACAGCAGCAATGTTTTCACAAAAGGCCATGGATATAACAGCTGTTTCTTACTTTGTCTACCATGACTGTCCTTCTGTCAGGAATGAAATTCAATTAATTTTACATTATTTGCCCTAGATAAATCCATGCAGGCTTTGTCTTACTGCTTTATTATCCAAATATTTTGAAACAGTCACATACAATTTTTTCCTGTGTCTTCCCAGGAATCAGTGTTGAGTGGGACTGCTCTGCAACTCATCATATTGTCCCTTTCACATGTCTTTTTAAAAGATAAATAACACAGTGGACTTTCTTCTGCTTTTCCTTTTTCTTTGAAGAGATCTTGAAAATAATTGCTGGGGTTTACAGTGTGCTGACTGGAATACGCGTAACTTGTTCGGTATTCTTTCAAGGCTCTTTCTTCCTTTTTCTTGCCAGTTCTTTGACTCCTAGCTAAAGCTACGTTTTGTTGAGGTAACAATCATAAATAAGCTCAAATTGCTTTTCTGTGAAGACAGAAGCAAAAGAGAGAGATAAATGCTCCAGCCTTCTCTGTTTCTCCTTTGTTTCCTTTCCACTTAGTTAAATTGCTGAATTAGAAATTTCTTTGTGGGCCCCCCCTACGTGAGTTTACTTTACTTTTCACATTTTTTTCAGCCTGTGCAACACACTGTGCCTCATTTTGTGCCTTAGTTTTTTTAAATTTACATTTACATGCTCAGGTTAATACTTTGAATTCATGTGCCACTTCATCGTAGCTTTCTAACAACAATGTAATTCAGGCACATCATCTTTCCAGAAGGAATTCAGCTTAAGCTGAACTCAATCCTTGCCATTTCCGTGTTTAAGAAAAGACCTAAGCAGAGGGTGTCCCCCAGCAGTGGTTGTAACACAGAAGGCTGCAGTGGGACTGTTTTCCCCAGAACTCAAATACTGCCTTGCCCTCAGCCCTGTGTCACCTCTTTCCAAACACTCGTGTGATGAACACGAAAGTAGTTCCTCAGTGATTCTGACAGATGGAACCCAAGCAAACGGGGAGAGGCTGATGGGCAGCAATCTTCTTCAACAACATGTCTTTTTCTTGGTGAAGACACACAATGTGTGTCTTCTCCCTATTAGCAACAGTGAAATAAAATCCTAGTGGAATTTTACATGAGGGCAAACCAAACAGGTAAGCTAGACCTGTGAATTCCAGTGACAAATGGTATCCCTCACACTACATCAGTCAAGTCCAATGCTTGTTTTCATCTTCCTTTCTGCAGTAACTGGCATTAAATGCCTAACAGTGTCCATGAGTATCCCTTGACTGTCACCTCAGGTAAAGTAGTGGTGTTTTCCAATCTCCTGTATCTTGGCAGAATAAAACACATATTAAAGAACTGACATCAAAATATTAGTTCCTATTTCAGCTGACAAAACACTGGAACAATTAGTGACTTGTACAGAAGGAATGGGTATTTGCATGTGATCTCTGGTAATTTGAGCTATGGAAACAATAAACGTATTCCAACAAGTCATTTGCTACTTCTGCGGTGGAAAAATAAATACCCCAAAGGCTGCTCTGTTATTTTCACAAGAGAAACAAAAATGCCCTAGGAAAACTGATCATGGAAAAGGAGACTGAAACCAGGCAGTTTGATTCTTAATACTAAGTACCATTTGCAGATGGCAGTACTTGTGTTAACTTCATCAACCACTCCGTTACATAATTAGGTAAAATGGAAACGAACTTTCAACTTTTGCTTCCCTTTAATTGCCCAGTTCACGTATTGAAAAGTGTATTAAAGTACAGTTGTATAGGCAAGTATAACTGGATTTTGAGGGGTGTGTGATGTATTTTCCTCAAGTATCAAAGAATTGAGTGTATACTGTATTTAAATTTTTAAGCTTTGGCACATAAATATGATTAGGTATATCCCACAAATCACTTGTTTCTAGAAAGATCTTAGTATGTTCTACAGATTTTTGAAAATATGAGTTGATTAGATTGCCCATTTGCAGGTTTTTTTAATTTTTATAAGACAAATATTAGAAAGACAAATTCTATTTTTTTCTCAAACTGCTAACCCAGCTTTGTGATAGTGTTAAAAATGTGAATTTATGGCTGTTAAATTTTATAATAGGGTGTGCTAACTGAAAAATAAGCTAGAATGCTATTCGTAAATTCCTTAGTCATGAATTTCCCGAGCATAATTTAGCAAAACATTAAAAATAGCAAGAGTTTTCATCCATCCAAATGTAAATCTCTAAATAACTGTCCTTACAGTTTTGCTTCTCATTATATTTCAGTGAACAAAATTACTTCAATGAGCTTTAAATTCTGTTTGCTATAAGAAGAAGTTGACCTTGGGTATTAGGAAGCAATTCTTTACTGTGAGCATGGTGAGACAGTGGCACAGGTTGCCCAGAGAAGCTGTGGCTGCCCCATCCCTGGAGGTGTTCAAGGCCAGGTTGGACGAGGCTCTGAGCAACCTGGGTTAGTGGAAGGTGTCCTTGTCCACGGAATGGAATGAGCTTTGAGGTCCCTTCCAATCCAAGCCATTCTATGATTCTGAGTCCATGAACACAGGTGATATCGCACATTTCTGGCTGTGTTGCCAGGGCCTATTTGGAGACTTGCATGCCTTCACACTTTTGTCTGTAGTCATTTACCTAGCCAATCCTGTCAGATCATCTTTGAAAAGGGTATTAGTTTTTATTGTGATCTTTGCATTTATACTCAATGGCAAATTGAAAGTCATTACAAATTTAAAGTATCTTCCTAGCGTTAAAGAGATGCAGATTAGAATGTTATGATTTTGTTCCTTCCATCCACAGCAATTATTTTGCTGAACTATTACATTTCCTACCAAGAAAACAATTATGACATCAAAGAAAACACTTAATAACTCGCGGCATCTAGCTCAACCAACAAAAACTCAGAGTTCCCGGCTTACATAAGTAATGAACAAATGAACCATATCTTTCCATCTTAAGGCACCTTCCCACAATTCACCAACAGCTTCAGGTCTGCCAAAAACTTTATAAATACTACAGTATGAGAAGCATTATACATACATTTGATTAACTCCTGGCTTGTGTTTTAGCTTTCCGCAGAGACTGGTAATAAAAGTGGCAGGCATTTAGCCTCCTTTTTCTAAACCTGCTTTCCTTCCCTACGGGTTTCCATTGTTTTAGGGCTCCTAGTAGCACACCACATGTCACAGTTACAACTGACAAGAAAAGATACTCTATTCTATTAATTTATTTATGCTACTGAACAACCACTGTATAAACCTGTCACTCTGGACCTTGACTTGTAACCAGGGGCCTCTCAAGTTAAGACTTTATAAAGGTCCTGCTGTCATATGCACATCCTTTACCAGTGGCACAAATACCTGACAGCTGCATCTTCTAAACTATGTCAGTGATTATGGTTCCTTTAAAATTTTGTGCTTTGAACAATGGTGTTTTAAGGTCTGGCTGTTGAGAAACTGAACTGTCTGCAGGGCAGGGATAAATGGAGCATCTCATCAGACATCCCAAGTTAGACTTCCGCTGCTCATTAGTCTGACCCTGCAGCCTTTGATTCACACTAATGGTTAGTAATGAAAAGATTTTTAGACTATTTGGAGCCATTCAGTTTCCCTATATCTTCAATTTTTTATTTAATTAAAAAGAAGTGGTTTTCCTTCTGTAAATTTTTCTCAAAACATACTTTCTCTTTCCAATAAATGAAACAAAACCAAATACATATAAATAAAGTTTTCACAGGTACTAGAAGTGGCAATATAATTTCTTGTTCCTGAATCACAAAACACATAAAAAAACTTCATTTACTGATGATATTGATCGATCTCTTTTATGTAGATAATTGCTTAGATTTACATATTTTATTTTAAAGCTAGGATTGGCCTATTGTCCAGAAAATAAAAATAGGCTACACTTTTCGTACAATACAACCGAAACATAAATCCATGCTTCCTTTACCTAAAAATGTTTAGGCAAAATGTCATGTGTCATTGCTGAGACAGATGAAAGAGCTAATCACACTGAAAGGATCTAATTCTGTTGCACTCCAACCCTACAAAATCTGGGACTGTGACAACATTGCAGCAAGAAGGGTCTTGCTGAGCAGCTGAACACTGCATTTTGAGTGATCAGGGCCTCTGCTGGACTGGAGCTCATGCACAGTTCTGCTGATTTGCTGAACTCTGTGGAAGCAGAGAAGCAGAATCATCAGCCTGTGATGAAACTTTTAATCTCCCTATAATTCGGAAAGCTAGCCCAGCAGGCTTTGAACTCGTCAAAACTCAGAATATGCACTTGGAGCAGACCTTTTAAGATGAAGCCCATTTTATCTGAATACTGTGTGTTTTCTGATCATAAGTATAGAGCTCTTTCTATAGTTAAATAGTTTCCTTTTAAGCTTGACTTTTTATGCATGTAATATTTTTGGACCAAATAGGTTCTACAAAAGCATTAAGGATTCCTTTGCATTCACAGTGAAGAAAAAACATTTTCCCTTGAGGGAACTGAAAAGCTCTAAAAAAACATAAGTTCGGTCACACCGAGTTTAATGGGAGGGGAATGATATCTTGTAACCCGCTCTTCATACTATCATGATGTTCTAAGGTAAAAAATAGTACTGAGGCTCCTCTGCATAGCAATTAAAACCTTTTTTGGATATGTTTGATCTCTTTAGTGACTGACTGATGTTTAAGAATTTACTGTCCCTGGAATGGAACACGTTTAACTGGGTATTACTTTTTCAAGGATAAATATCCCAGATTTAAACCTGGCTCCTTAGCCCAGAGGGTTTGCTATTTTAATGCTGTCTGTGTCATGCTATCAGCAGTATTTGTATAGACAGGAACTAGAAATAAAAATGCATTTAGTTATCACACTTTGGGATTTATGCTGAGTGCTAGCACCCCAGCAGAACTGTAATCCCCTTTGCCCCTGTATGCTGAGTAATTTTGTTTTGGAAGTAAATGTCATCATTATCATAAGGTAGATGAGATTTAAAATGTTAAGCTACTTACCTTGTTCCTCCTTCCTATCTTCAGAACTGCTTAGAAGTCAAAGGCTGATGACAGTATTAGGTGAATAAGAAGAAATATTTTTGTCCTCTGAAGAATATTAACGTATAGAACTATGCTTAAAAAGTGGGCAACGTTACTGAAACTATATTACCTTAACTATTGAAAAGCCATTCATTTTGCAAGACTGTGACTGGTTTATATTGAATATAGTCTCATTTCAGCCTCATTTGGGATAATCACATCCGTGTCTTAGAAGAGTGTTGTTGCCAGATGAAAAATTGTTTGTACCTGGTGGGTTAACACAATGCTTATTCTGCAAAAACCACTGGCCTGTGGAACCACAGAATGCTCATTCTGTAGGAAGGAGAACATGAAAGCAACCAGCCCAGTTGTGCCAACTTTCGCCAGTTCACCAGGCGGTCAGGGGTGACTTTGGGGTTGGTGACCACCAAGGATCAGCAGAGAGATCTCCAGGACAGAAGAACACGAGCAGAGAGGAGAAAACACGTGTTAATAGTTTTGGGGAAATTATTATCATACATATGTTTATTCCAGAAAAATCAATGGATATGTATGTAAAATACAGTACATAAACAGGAGCTTTGTCTACAATCAACATGCACAGTTTTCAGAGGAGATACCCCCTCATGCATCTGTCCAAATAAAGAATGCCTGCTTCGCAATGCTACACATTGGTGTTAAGGAGTTTTATTTTTATTGATTTTTGGTAAGAGTTGCACCACATGGCTGTCATCCACACACAATACGATTAATCCAAAGTACATCCTTAGTACAGGACTGGGATTTCCAGGTAGGATCACACTGCAAAATAAGGACTACCAGTCAATGGGCACTAACTAGATTTAGGAGTAGATAGGTCTGCAGGAATATTAAGAGAGCCTCAGAAAGTGGGTGGTGAAATTTTTATCAATTTATAAGTCGAAGGCATCCCCCCATTTTTTTTTCTGTAAACTTTGTAATATATTCAGGACGGTTTTATTGATTCCTTAGTTAAAGGAATATGTATGGGCTGCAATCTTCAGAGACACAGAGACATGGCAAGCACATAAAGTCCAGCACTCCATGCACAGCTGTTCCAAATATTGAGCCTACCAACAAATTTTGTTGCTATTAGTGTGACATCCATGCCTTACAATAATTACAGAAAAGTTGAAAAACATTGGTTTCTGCCTATTCTCATTTCAGTTTTTAAACTGGTGTTTTCACAGTATGTTTTTCCTCCTTTGTAGATTCAGGTGCAAGCAAGTACATGGAAACAAGCAGTTGTTGTGATGTGTGACCTACATTTTCTCTGTAATTTTTGGCATTTAAATTCCTTTCTTGATTTCTGCCCTAGCAACGTAAGTGCTACCACTTTAGGAAATTATGTGATATAACTATAAAAAGATAAACCCAGTTATTTTTATTTCTCTGTCAGCAACTTTTTTTTTTTAGATCTATGGCAGTATAGTTAGTGAACTGTTTCAAACTGCAATAAACTCATAGCAGAATTAATGTATACAAGTAGAACAAAAAGAAAGGAAAAAACCTAACTATAACACTGTCTTACATTAAAGAAATTTGTATTGTTAGATAGCAGTAAACCATGATACTGTCAACTGTGAGAATTCAAAACCAAAGAGCCAGTCCCCAAAAAACATACCACTGACTTTAATGAACATTAAAACAGCAGCAAAAAATTATTTCCTTTTCCACCTCCCAAAGCGTATGTCATTTCAAGGAAATTGTTCCTATGAGAATGAAATCTAAAAGGGAAGAAATGGTGCATCAAACTAGCAGATAAAAGAGATAATATAGAAAACAATAGTGAATTATTCCAACACACAAGAAAACCAGGACGTATATCACAAGAGTAAAATTATTATAGCAGACTCTTTTTAATGCTCTGAAAATCAAAAAAGATCCACTGTAAGCAATGACATATTGCTGCAGTACAGTACAAAATCGTAGTTGAACTATGTAGAAATAGAAATATTCAATGGCTATTTTCACTATTCCATTTAAAATAAAAAGTATTCTGATATAATTTTTCAGAAATAAAAAGTCTAATAACAAGGTAGTAGGAACACATCTTTCAGAAGAGGAAATGAAGGCTGAAGGATATTTAAAGGTAAGTATTTAAAAATGTTCTAAATGTGTAAGGAGTTGAAATCATCAGGGCCTGATGAAGATCACCCTAAAGGAATTTTTGACAGCTGCATCTGAGCATATTTCTCTCACAATACAGTGATAAACCATTTAAAAAGAAGCTTTCTATTTAATTTCCTCAAGAGGAGGAAAAGCAGAGATTGAGGAATGATTATGAGGTGTGTCACATATACAGGAAATACTATAATATGCTCAAAGCAATCTTCAATCTATTATCTAAGCAGCTCACTACACAATATTTAAAAGTTGGACACTGCTTTGACACAAGCTGTCTCAGTGACAATTCTCCACTAACAGCATCTAAATAAAATACGTCTTTTAGTTGTCCTTTAACATTTCTATGACAGTTTTTCTTCTCCCAAAATCTTGTTTTATTATTGTAATTTGAGGGAGTATTAAGCTGTGCTACTACTAAAAGCATTAAAAAAAAAAANTTTGAATACTGCAAATGTTAAACTGTAGAATTTCTTGATCCAATATGTCCTGGACATCAAAATCATAAACGCATAAAGATCGCCTGGACAAATTCACGGAAGAAAGAATCTGATGTGTAGTTAAAAGGTTCAGGAAGTCCTGTAGGTCACAACTGTTTGAATTTGGAATAGTAAACTGGAAGAAATACCCTTATATATTTCCTTCAGCCTCAGAAACTAATTGCTGCATTTTTGAAACAAAATTAAAAGTCAAATTTTGCATTCATTTAGCTCTCCAGTTATAACCACTCAAATGAGATGAAAAATATTCTTTTCTAAACTGGCACGGGGAAGATATGATACACAATTCATGCCTCTGGAGCCAGTCTTGAAACACTGAGTCTTTTAGTACAAGGGTAGAATTTTCACTTTTTAAAGACAGATATTTCTAAAAATGCAGTAAACTCCAAAGTGCGCTGCCAAAATATTAATGCAGATTTAATACTTAATATCATGAATTTTGCTTAAGTCACTTATGCAGAGCAAAGAAATATCTGGTAAAGCAGTTACATAAATTAACATTTTGTGCATGATGTATTTACAGCACAGCATGTGACTGTACAAAGCAAAAATGGTTATAGCACTCAGAGTATTTAAACTCCAAGTTTGAGTTGGAGAAAGCTGTCAATCAATGTTAGCCTGTGGGGAAAAACAATTTTATCCAAAGCGAAAACCACAGTGTGGATTAGAATGAGTGATTAGTAGGACAGGACTCCAAAAATAAGAGCTCTGGAGATGAAAATGTGGAAAAAAACAAAACAAACAGGTAAATTCTTGTTTTTAAAGAATGGGTTTTGGTGTTTTTTTTAGTTAATCGCACATCGGTGCATCAGTGTAGCTTTGCAGCACTCACAGTGGCAGGATGCTGGTCACACAACTAGAAAGGGCCTGTATTTGTGCTGCGCATCATGCAGATGTATTCTCTAAAGCCCAGTGATTTGTACCCTTACCTAGTCCTTCCAAGACTGTTTATGTATTTTATGATAAACAGTCAGCATAAAACAGAAATAAGCCCCAAAGAGGACCAGAACAGATGATCACAATGACCCCTCCAGCCACTCCAGCTATGAGTTTATACATCCACAGCAATACACTGAAATATATCTCTAATAGGGATGTTCCTACAAAGAACTGGCTCTCAGACCAGTGCTCTGCCAATGCTGCAAGTAAACAACCTCAGGGTTCTTCAGTTGAGCCTCTTCCTTGGCTGTGACCACTCCAGATGTCTATGAAACACAACAAGATACTGGCCAAAATCCTTTGGGCTCTTAATAAATGCCATTTCTGGTTAGAATCATGTTTTAGCAAAAAAAAAATTTCAAATGCCCTCATGTTACAAATCAAACAGCTTCATTCTTGACCTTATTATTTTTTCCGTTTAACAGTTGCCTCTCTGACAGATCAACCCAGCTAAAAACTGTGGGGAAAATACTGCTGTAAGCAAGTTATGCATCACATTTTTTAACCTTAAAAATAAAGACAATTTTTTCTTTTCCCCAGTGACTCCAGAAGTAAATAAAACTTGAATGTTTTTTCTCAAGTTTTTCGTAACTGTTCAGGTCAGATTCAAATCTACAGGAATATCTGAGGCTGAATTAGACAACGGAACAAAATTATGACAACGGTCTCTATATAGAGTTTAACTTTTAGAATTCTGAAGTATATACAA
Organism: Rhagologus leucostigma; assembly: GCA_013397725.1. Taxonomy (NCBI): domain Eukaryota; kingdom Metazoa; phylum Chordata; class Aves; order Passeriformes; genus Rhagologus; species Rhagologus leucostigma. The sequence continues at coordinate 14,585 of VZTD01003118.1, forward strand.
AAAATAATATACTGAATATTATTTCTAAAATGTGTCTGAACACCCCATCAAAGGAAACAGATCTATGACTTCTGGACTGTGGAGGGCAATAATATTCTCATTTTTCACCACCATGAAGCTTTCTGTTGAGGCAAAGCTCCAGATGGATATAGCTCAAAAGGCATCAATTAAAGCAGTGAAGCTCTTTTCACTCTTTCACTTCATTCGCTCACTGAATAAAATAATTTCCCTCATAATGCAGCTCTGCTTGTTTCCTATTTTACTTTTCCTTTCTCATATAGAATAGCTGAGTTCACTTTTTTATTTTTGGAAGCTGCAGGATACCAACAACAGAAGTGAAATACAGTGACTGTGCCAATATGCAGAGACTGATAAATACAAGATAATTAAATGCTCCCTCGGTGTTTTGGAGTTGTCTAAGATACAGGTTTCCTTACTTTTATTTCTTTCTCCTCTTGCTTGTGTTGTGTTTTTCCTTTCCTCCGTCCATCCTTCCTCCTTTTCATTTACCTAACCTCTCTCCTATTGTTTTCCCACTGAAAATAACATTCCAGCTTCTGTTTTTTCTTATCAACTCCACTAAGAGGACATACCGAAAAAAGAATCCCTGAGCTTCCTTTGGGACATGATTCACCAGAAGTGACAGATTTTCGCTGATACTCTGACATGAAAAAACAGCGGGGGAAGGTGCCTCTTGCTCCAAGTGAGCACACTTGGGCTGCCTGCATCAGAAACTTGGCTCTGAGAGTGGTTCAGCCCCTGTCCTGCTTCTCTGTTGCGAACACGTACGTGCAGGAGAAAGCATTCATTTGGCAGAGCCATGGCCTTTTTCCTTCCACAGCCCTCTCCACCAGTCCACAGACATGGCTGGTTGCAGAGAAGGAAGCAGACTGAAAGACACGTGGACAAAAAAGGGAGCATCAGGACTGAGATACTGGTGCTCCCTACCTTGCATACTTATGTCTCCACATTCCTTTAGTCAAGACAGTGATCTTGAGCACATAATGTTGCAAAGCAGGTGTGTAACGCAAACAGGTCTGAATACATTCCCTACAACTCTTCCTCAGGGTTTTTTCTTCAGAAGAGAGAGACTGTAGAAAAAAACAGAACAGACTGGACTAACTAAACCAGAGGGCTTCAGTCCACTTTCATCTTTTCAGGGTTTTTTATTTCTACTTCCTTTATAAGCAAAAGTTGCTCCACTGTACTTGTTTGACACCACAAAGGAGTAAATAAATTCCTTAGACTGCAGTAATGCTACATATTGTTATTTACAAGGTGTCCAAGATAAAGATTTTATGACAGGCAACTCTATGTTGAATCCTCTGCTTACTGAGGCAGTCTGACCAGCAAATGTTCCTCTACAAGCACTCTCAATGCAGTTGTAATACTAGCTATATTGTTTTGAATGCAAATATTTTGTATTCATGTTTACTAGAGTAATTCAGCAACACTGGGAGGTGTTTAGAAACTTGAAAATGTAACGGGCAATGCATAAGGGGATGTTTTATTTGTAAAGTGTATACAGATGAGGAGCCATTGCAAAAGGACAGGATGGCAACCCAGAATAAGCAGGAGGTGTGTACTTGAGGAAAAGCTATCAGGAGATATGCATGTGTCCATGTCGTATGAGCACAGCAACCAACAACACCCCAGAAAGTGTCACTTGCTGCCAGTGACTCTCTCAAAACCGAGTCGCCTGAGGCAATGCAACACACTGGAAAACAAGATTGATGAAACCTATGTGATGATCATGGGAAATTCAAACATCAGTCCCCTTTGTGAGAAAAAAACAACCTGTTATTCAGAGGAAATGTCACATATCCAGCCCACCCTTCATTACTGGCATATCGTGTTGCCTAAACCCCCACTAGTATTTCGGAAGTAACAGTGCTTGATACCATAACAGGAATATGGCAGAAGCACAAATCTTTAAGTTGTGCAGCCTCCATGGTCCTCTTGCTTTAGCTTAGCATTGTCTGCACCCCTATCTCTGTCCGAAATCCACCCTTTCTTATGATCTCCAGCTTAAAGTCTTTGAGAGTAGTGCTATCCTGATGTGGTAAGTCCAGTGTAGAATTTACTGGTTAGAATGTGGATGAAACAGCTTGTGAATAGCTTGATGATAATCTAATTGCAGCCTACAAGCTTAAAAGAGACCAGTGACAATGGAAGAGCTGTAATTTTTCATAGAATCACCGAACGGTTTGGGCTGAAAGGGACCTTTTAAAGGCCACCTAGTCTGACACCACTGGAATAAGCAGAGACATCTTCAACTAGACAAGATTGCTCAGAAACCCATCCCACCTGACCTCAAATGTTTCCAGGGATGGAGCACCTATCACCTCTCAGGGCAACCTGTGCTACTCCTACAATTTTTTAAATTCTGTTTCACATTTTTAGGAGCATTGGTTACTGCACAGAAGGACTTAAGGATGGCTATTTAGAGAGAAGAAAAATAGACAATACATAGAAACAGAGTTGTTGTACCCTGTCTTTTCCATTCAGTATTAAAAAAGAATTTTAAAAAAAGGCAGGAAAGAAGGAAAAATGATACTCATTATCCCATACGTTTTGCCAATTATTTTAAGGCAGCAACAAAATAATTAATTCCAAAACATTTTTAGATGTCAGACAGACAGACCAAAATTGAAACCATTCATACGTGGAAGACAGCTTTATGTTTCCATATTTAAGCTTGATTCTTTTTTATTATTTTAACTGACATTACCATTTCCTTCCTGTACAGAAACACTTTTAGAATTTGTGGCTTATACTTTAAAAATGCAACAAAAATTTTCTAATGTGTTTATTGCTGGAATACTTACTAAATTAACTTCCAGAAATTAGGGCACAATGTTAGTGTGTAAGCGGGGGAGAGATGCAACCAAGAGATTGATTTCAAAAGTGTAATTTTTATGCCTGGAGACAGAGATACCTGTTTTACAGCCGTTATTTTTTATTAGCTCCACCAGAAATCACGCTGACATGACAGTAAGACTGCATTTGAAACAGAAGTCTGTGTGTTAACCTAGGCTCTGATGTAAAAATACCATTAATATATAGATATGCGTTACTAATCTGTAAAAAGTAGAGTGAGTTAATATCACAGGGAGACAGAAAAAGTTAATCTTAAATAGAAAAATTTTCATGGGGCAAATAAAAAATATATGTAATCACATGTGGAAGCTTGGCTTTAGAAATCTTCACAAATACCTGAGCCAATGTCAACAGGAGCAACTGATGTCTCATTGCTGTGGTACCCCATTAATTTCTCAAGGGAAAAACAGGAGGATAGATTCTATTTTGCTTCTTTTTTTTTCCTTTAATCTGCAAGAAAGCACCACACTAGGTCACACAATAGTGTAATGCCCAAGGTCTTGTGATAGGATATGCTGTGAAATATACCATGTTATCCAAACCTGGAGGAGCTAAGGAAGGTTGTGTGCACTGTACTCCTTAGCAGATAGAAGAAGGATTACTTTCTTCGAACCAGTGGTTCATTTCTGAAACAGAAAACATCCTTGCTAGAATGCACACACAGAAACACCTCTATTATAATCTGAAAATTATTTTTTATTATTTGCTAGATGCTAGTTTATTGACCTAAAATTACTTTACAAGGTGTTAGAGGATAAGATAAAATTTGAGAATTTGTATTTATTTTACACAACCTATCTAGTCTTCCTCCTTTTCCTCGGAAAACAGTGTGACACACCAGCCCCTCATTAGAAGGGGCGTATTTTTACAGTCTCAAAAACTTAAGTTTACCTATCATTTGTAAACATGAATGAATGAGGATTTGCTTACAGTGAGCTCTCAAAGAAACTATGCCTGATCTTCCTAGGTAGTGTTGATCCAGACCAGGACAGTACCCCATGTTTAGGAGCTAGTGATCCACATAACAGTTCACCTGAGTAGGCAGAGGGCTGTGCTGAATATAGAGGGTGGCTTTGAGGGCTGTTCCGCGCTGCACAAAGTTCTTGGCTGTAGGATCAACTCAGCAAGTTCACTGGAACAGAGGAGCCCACGGGCAGCACTCACTGGGTACCAGTGGTTTCACCACCTGCCTGGCCTCACCTTTACCTACACATGCAACAAGGAGTTCTCATTACATAATCGCCTGGGAATAGTGCTGTTTTCTTGTAATGAAATGTTGGAATAGCTCACAGTACTGCAACGGAGAGCTTCTCTCCACAGACAGGATCTGCTCTGCACAGTGTGCCATGGGAAAATCCATCCAGGTTCCATCTCGTGTTGCACAAACTCAGGGTGCCCAGCTATTCATAGCACATAAAGTTTCCTTCCTACCTATATTACTCATCTTACTTTGTCTAATTAAAGCAGTTATCTTACGAAGCCATTTGTTGTCAAAGCCGTTTTTACTGATCCAGAAAGAGCCCTGCAACATCTCTTCCTCATTTCAACCCTTATCTTTCACCCCCAGTACAGAACAGGCAGGCACACGACATGAAGAGACAAGTATGCTTGTAAAGCTTATCCTCTGCATTTGACCTTTTTAAATTCTTCTTTCTATAGGAAAGTTTATACATATTTTCCATCTTTAGCAGTAGTTTCAAGTTCAGACCTCAGGAGAATTAAATGAATGAATTCTATTGACTCTACCATGCAGATTTCTAATCCATAATCCATAGGCTGTAATCATGGAAATGTTTGCATAAACCCATAATCTTTCACAGCAGTATTCCTCCTATGAAATACATTTAAGTAAAAGATCAAATGTTTCCGTGACTGAGGCCTGAATTTCTTGCAGTCCCGTATATTTGGTGGTTGAGCTAAAACATATTGTTCTCTTTCTTGTCTCTCTCCTTCCTGACCTATAGTAGCAACTGAGCAGAGCGTATTTCTGTAAACAAGGTAAGTAAGCAGAGAAAATCAGAAAGATATCAGGCAATAACTGAGAGGAGAAAAGATGATAGTGGAGACAGTAGCAATATATGTGTCTTTATATGAATGAACTACTTAAAGACCACAAAGATTTTAGTCAAAGCAAATTGTGTAAATATTTATTCTTTAATAACATGAAAACATAGAGTTGTGGATATTGAACAGTTATGTATGAATCAACTTGATTTGTATAGAGTAAGCTTGCAGCCATATGTTTTCAAGGTCTCAAAATAAGGTCTTCTTTCAGGCCTACTTCTAATTATTTATCATTATCTGTTAATGTCTCTAATTTTTTTTCATTTCTTTGATTTAATATTATTTCTTGAGACCACACAGGAATTTAGGCTGCTTTTTGATAAAGTTGTGTGCTATGAGACATTTTGAGTAATATATGATAATGGATTCATTTCAGAAACTGGCAGAATGTCTGACATAATCATATTAAGCTTGACTGAATATATAAATCATATATCGTGTAAATTTGGGGGGATTCTGAATGTATAAAACATTATACATGAGTTCTCAAACTGCTAGATGCCGATTTCTTAGTTAAATGTTAATGTTAAATGTTAATGTTAAATGAAGTTACCAGATTAGGTTTCACTTACCTCAGAGTTGAGGGTACAGTTACTTACCCACTCTTCAAATACATGATGGATACTCTATTCTGGTTATTTTTTAAAGTATCCTATAATAGCTACAGAGTTACGGGTAAGAAGAAGGGTAAAATTGGCTTACTGCACTATTCTGCCCTTCCTTATTATCTCCATCTGATGAACTGTGTAAGAAGTGAACCGTGCCCTTTTTCTATTCATAGGGTACTTATAGCTCAGCCAGTTAGATTATTTCATGAAATTGCATCGGAATGTGGACACAATGTGTACAGGAGACAGCCACTCTATTAGGATGCAAACTGCTCAGTTAATTTAAGAATAATGTAGCAGCTGTGACAGTGCCAGAGGTAATTAAACTCAGGTTCTAAAAATAAATTCTAAAGTGCATGGTGCTGCATCCCATATTTGATTTTTTCTCCAATTGCTAATTATGTAAATTTATCCTGATAACTGTTACTTAGACTGGAATCTTCCTGTTATGTATTCACATCGATAACAAAAATCAAGTCAGCCATTTAAAAATCTGTGTTTTGCTTCTGCCAAGGTCCCCATATACAGTTAAGTTTCTGACAACTTTGACTTTAGGTCCTGTACTGGTTTTATGATGCTGTTACCAACTAGATAATGTCACGTACAGTAATAATCAGCCGCTCATGTAGAAGAAGCCAATTCTCTTGCTTATGTTACCTCTCTTTGTTAACAGTCTCTTGGTTTCTATCCATTTTTTCATATTCAAAATCTTCACTTAAGAGACACTGTCTTTGCCCTGTAGTTTGAAGTTTGTGGGCAACCTGAACACACAGAGGTACAGGCATATGTGTCAATGTTTTGGAGCTAATTCTCATAGGGCTTTTAAGCTATAACCATAGAGGCAGAATACAGTTTTTCCTTCACTTGTAAATAACAATCCCAGCATTATAGTTAGATTGCAGTTTATTCAGTTTTCCCTCTTTCTGTACTTGCTTAAAAATTTATATCTTATCTTCTGCACCTCAAAATACACACGCTTCATAATAGTCTGAAGGTGTTTTTGTTTAACTTTACAGAAGTTCAGAAAATTATATTGGATTAAATATTACTCAGGTAACTAAAACTGGCCAGGAATAGAAATCTAAGATTATGATTACTTAGAAAATTAGACTGTGATGTAAATATTAAATTTTGTTTAAGCAGTTTGAGCACACACACAAAAGGTACAAATATTTAAATTCAGCAGTTTGACACTACCACATTCAAGTTTTTTGAACAGTCTTGAAGTATTGTACTTATAAATTCTGTCCTATTGCACTACCAAATAAGTATGCAGAAGCGTAACTTTTACAATATTACTTAACAGAGACTCACTAGCATACAATTCTACTTGGACTATCAAGGTCTGCAAGATATGGCTCTATTACTTCATTAAATTTCACAGACTGTTCTAATTTTTTTCTCTTTGTTCAACTGCAGAATGATCAATATGACACTGATTTTAAAAGGCTTCCAAAAGATCTGTGGAAGAGGAACTACAGAGCAGTAAAAATGAATTCTTCATGGGGCAAGTTGTTGGAAACAATCCAAAAGAATAAAGTTAATGGGAGTGTGGATAAATTATCTTGACTGGGGAAGAATCTGTATGGGTATTTATTTTACACACAAATCCAGTGGCAATTCTTTGAAGGAGTTGGAAATCATGCCCATTAGACAGGTCCTGCTGATACAGTCTACTTCAATTTTCAAATAATGTACCCCTGTTTTTGGAAGATTAGGCACAGTGGCAGTGCCTCTGTCTCAGAATGTGAAAAGCAAAACTCAACGAGGAACTCAGAGGGATATGAAAGACTTGGTATGCCTTCCACACTAGTACTGACTAGCTCAACTAGGACAGTTCATCCTGGGAAAAAATATGACTAACTGGGCATTTCATATCAGAAGGGATTACTAGAGAATTCTTTACTATCTCTCTGGACACATGAATTAAATGGCTTCAAACAAAACTCGCAATATACCCATTCAGAACAACCAGAACAATGCATTCTTCACAGAGAGCAAAACTAAGACATATGACGTTCTCACATTTTTAGTAGATGTGGTTCACTGACTGATTCTTGGTCCCTGCAGAGAAGATATCATGATTTTATGAACAAGCACTGCTTCATAGCATGAGGGAATGAAACAAATGTACAAATCAAATTAATTAATATTGCACAGGCAAACTTCAGATTTCTTAATATTTAAGTGCTTTTCTTCACAAATAATCTTTTATAACGTTGTCTTTACATTCTGTCTAAGACTCTACCACTCCATGAAATTGTACACATTGATCCTGAAATGATTGCAAATGACAGCATACTGATAGATATATTTCTGAAGAAAAATACATCTCTCTCCAATACTCCTGCAGCACCCCATTGCAGTTTTCATCAGTTTCAAAACTGATTTTCAATTGTGGCTTTCATTCTGCATGAGGGCTTCTGTCAGCTGTCCTGGTGCTAGAATTTACAAGTTGATCAGCACTATTTGTGACTGATCAGTGCCTCAAAAAATCTACACCTATGAATGTGGAAACACTGTCACCACTTCACGGTCTAGACTGATGGGCATGTCAGAACAGATTTCCCTTTTAAGTAACTGAGTAGCTACCTTGAAGTATTTATTTCTGAATCATTACTAAAACTCCTGCAGTTTATCTTCCACAAAAACGTGAAACACATGAGAGCAGGACAGTAGATATCTTACTTTAGCTGAAATACGCTGGTGTTGGAGTAGAAAAATACCTATTTTGCTTCTAAAATAAGATTATGAAATGTAGTTTTAGTAACATGCCAGGAATTTTTTAAGTGGTCACAGATGTAATCTTTTGTGTGGTCTTTCCCACAATGATGAATTCAGCAACACTGATATCTAAAGTCTAACTCTAACAAAAGATCTCTCTTATTTTTTCTCAGAAAATTGACTAACTCAGCTGGTTTCTACTGCACAAGAACTGTGATTAAAATGTGGTTTGTCACATAAGTAAGTGCTGGCAATATTTTTGGCACATGGGCTAATCTAAAACTAAGTATTTTTCCGCCGAATTTTTCCTAAAGTCCTACCATTTCTCAACGACCAAATCAATTCTAATTATATAGATTCTGCTTCCTAATACACTCCTCCACAGTAAAAGTCCCTGTAAATAATATAAACTTTTATATGAACTTCAGTAAATCGGGTAAATGAAGAAAGCTTGGATATTATGCAAAATCAAGCTTTCAACAAGCTGTCAAGGAAGCAACTTGATTCTAACTGTCTTTTCTCAAATCTTGCCACTTGTATCAGTGATGTAGTTATAACCATGAGCTTTTCATTTAGGCAGCCTTCAAAGATTTTCCCAGAATATTGCGTGGACAGAGAAATTGTGGTTATCTTGAACTTTACATAAGGAATGAAAATACTGTTGCTATTCGTGAGCTATGATGCAGACTTTAAGAAAGAAACAATGTAAAGATGATCATGAGTATAGCTATTTGATCTCACTGACATTGATGCATTAGTTTAAACTGAGTTATATCTGACCTAGATCTGATAAATTAGGCCACAGGGTTGGTTTGGTTTTCTTCCCCGAGAAACAGTAGTAATATCTCAGATAAGGATTATATTATTTCAGAAAACACCAATCAGTAACAATCACAAATGCAAACATTTCAAATTACAAAATTTATGCCTTTTAGAGAAAATTATCTATGTGCCTCGATTCTTAATATAGTTTGTAAAAGTGTATTAGTTGCATTAATTCATCGGATTGTTTCATATCTTATAATGTACTGATATATAATACAAGATTATTGTGTTTTCATTTAAGAACATGATTGCTAGACTAGGAGTCTAAATTGGTCTCTCTACACTCTACTTATAATCAGCAGACAGAGTCAGGTAACTATAGCAGGCAGTATTTCTTAAATGTCTAAAATAAGTTAAAATAATTACCCCATGTGATATGTTCAGCCCAGCTTCAGATGGCTGAGACGAATCTTGCAAGGGGTGTACAAAACCATGTCCCAACAGCACTCTGTATTATCTGCCATATTTACTCAAATTCCACAGAAATTAAGGCTTAATATGGAAATTTTTTTTTTAGTATGTACTGGAGCATAAGCATGCTGAAACAAACTATGAAGACTTTCACATAAAATGTCATAATCTGGAGAACACTGAAATGTACTGCTCCATTCCCCTCCTAAAATTTTTAACTCTTTTCCTCCAAGAAAACTGCAAGTGTACGTATCAGCAGTGTTAGTTCATTTATTCTACATAAAAACCAATAGAGAAGAAAAGTTTGTCAAGCCCATGTGTTGGCATGGTTGCTTCCCTGGTAGAGAAGTAATTTCTGATCATGAGAAAAAATTGAGGTAGAGAATAGAGATTTGCTTCTTTTGGAAGAATTAATAAAAATTTTTTCAGTAACATTGTTAATTCTAGTGAGTTTAGATCTTATATGTAGTCCATATTATTCTTGTAGCAGTAAGTTACTGCTATACACAGAAGAACAGAGACAGATTTTAACATGGCTATATTTTTTTCCACTTTTGGAAATGACCACGTGAGCAAAAATCATCCACTTTTATTTTATAAATTCAGTTTTAGTGTCTTCACTGTAAAGTGTTTGCCATTATTTGTTCTATGCTGGAACATTATCATGCAGATGGCTGCCTGTCTACTCTTACTAGAGCAGCTTGGGTCACCATATGTAATTCTTCTACTTATCATGGGCAACGTTTTAGATGCAATGACTGGATTCTAATTTCCCTAAAGATTCTGTCACTTGTGTCCTGACCTTTGGTAGCTATAACAGACTTTTATCTAAAACTGCCCTCAAGACCTTCCGTTGCCCATCTGTCAGATACCAGCTTCTCTACCATTTTCAGTTCTTTTGAGTAATCAAAAGGAAAATTTTTTGCTCTGCCTCTTTGCCTAATGACATCTCTTGTGGTAAAGCAAGAACTATTTAAAAATCTAGGCTTAACAGACTTGGGTTAGCAAAGCACAACAACTGAATTTCACCTTTAGGGTGTCTCTATCCCTTCTATCTCCCAAGGGAGGCAACAATGTTGTTTAAAGATGCAGCCATCTGTCTTTCATGGAAAAAAAGCTTAAGAAAGCTGAAGATTCAGGGTGCAAGTCCAGACCTCTTCTGATATCAGGACTTGAGCATAACTCAAAATGACTCATTCTCTGGACTAAACTCAAACCCATTTTTCATGAATATTCAAGACCCTCATATCTCATCTTCTTTCCCATTTCAGTATCAGCACAGGAAACTTGGACATATTCCATTCAGCTATCCCTTTCCTTTATACTGACAGGGTAAGTTTAACTTACTTAAAAATAATGTGGCTTTAAGAGCCACTTTTGATCCTATGATCCCAAGCTGGGATATCTTCTCTGACATTAGTGTTTTTCTTTTTCCCTTGGTTTTGTCTTATAAATGTGAACCTTAACATGAACCAGACTACCCATCACATGCTTTGTTGCTTCAGGTTCTCTGATCTAATTAGCTAATGCATTGATATTTAACTACACCAAAAATAAATAAAAATAGCATAAAAAAATAACAAGCTTTACAGTTCTAATTATACCTTTAGGATTCTGGGATTACAGAAAATCCAAGTTTATGACTATTTATCCTGAAAATCATCTCTTAGTTTTTCCTCTGTTATGTGTTGAAACCCAAGACATAAGGTATTGTGGGTTTCCTGTTTCTTTCTCCTGAGTGAAACTACCTTCAGTAAACAACTTACTGTTGTGTAGCATGAAACTAAGTACATTAATGAGTGACCTTTTGATATTAAAATATTAATTGCTCAAACCAAACACAAAAAAGGGAAGTCATTCTTCTTAAGGGTGAATTTTCTTCATGATTGGCAATCCATAAATAGAGAAGGCTAGTCCCTCAGTAGCAAACATCTGTAAAACTACTATCTAAACTTTTCTGTCTATGTTTTTACTTACTCAGGGTTGTCCAGATTGGCCTTTGTCCTGAAAGACAAAGGAAATCCACCACATAGCAAACTGCCAATAGTGAGAAATGCTTTCCTCCAGTAATTATATTCTCCAGAGTGTGGAGAACATTATTCTATTTAGAATTACAGTTAACAACATTGAAATTTTTCATGTCTTTATTTAAAATGTAGTCCTACAGAAAAGCTTTTCACAGTAAGCCGTAGAAATGCCCCCATGAAAGTACTTCTGAAAACATCCATCTTACAACAACATCTGAAGATATGGGCCAATAGCTAGAGAACTTTTCTTGGTGGGAAAATTCCCCTTGGAGCAGACTATAACTTTTCAGAGTGATCTTCAGTGTGATCATTTTGTTCAACTGTCAAATTACTGAATTAGACATGCTGTCACTTTATATTGTTCAGTAGGTTCTGGGTTTATTCTGGCATATGTTCTTGTGTCTACTGAGTGAGGGCAGAAATCGGCTTATGTACATGTATCAAACATTTAAGTGCAATAGAATATTAATCTGATCAGCATCTGAACATTGTCTTAAAAACTAAACTACCAGAGGTTATAATCTTCAGTTCAGTGACTAGCCAGCAAGCTGAAAAGACAAGAAAGCAGATTGTTTCAGAAACTATTTTGAGAAACATATTCTAATCCCCAACTTTTATGCTACCACAGTATACCATTCACCTTTTTTCAGTGAATTCCCCATCCAGCACACAGGCAAATCCTGTGTTTACTTCTGGAATAGGTACTCAGCAGCAGAAGGCACAATGGGAGGCAAAGGAAATGTCACAGCTAGGGCAAATTCCTACCGATTTCCAACAGCATATGCTTCCTTACGCCACAATTTATAGCAGTTACGGCCAGGTCCCTTGAGAATGCTAGCTAGTTACTGTTTTTCTACCTCTCTTCTATGTCTTTGTCCTCTATGAGGCAGGTTAGCTTGAGAGTGCCTTACCCTCCCTTTTCATGGAGACAGATGGTGTATTAGACAAAGTTTCTTTTTTCACTAGCAGTTCAGCTACAGGTGTTCAGCCACAGGGGTCAGGGAGGAGCTTTAGCTGCAAAAGCTCTGCAGCAGCTGCTTGAAATGCTCTCAGCATACCTGCGAGCTGGCTCACACTGCTGGGGCAGATACATTCCCTATTTTTTACCTGTGGCAAGAGTCCTGTGCTGCACTTCAGCACAAATGTGCAGCTCATAGTCAAATGCATATGTTCACTTTATCACCTCAAGGAACCAAGGGACTGCAAATCTTGAATGACTACTGCTGTAGTTTCATTTTCCTGCAGTTGTTTAGATAAGGTCCCTCCAGGCTGAACAACCTCAGCTCCCTCAGCCTTCCGTCATAAGAGAGGTGCTCCAGCCCTCTGACCAGGTCTGTGGCCCTTCTCTGGGCTTGCTCCAACAGCTCCATGTCCTTCCTGGGACCCCAGAGCTGGAGGCAGCTCTGCAGGTGGGGTCTCACCAAAGCGAGCCAGAGAGGCAGAATCCTCTCCCTCCCCCTGCTGCCCACGGAACTTTGGATGCAGCCTTGGATGCACACTTGGCTTTGTGGGCTGGGAGTGCCCATGGCTAGCTCATGTTCAATTTTTCATCCCCCAGTACCCCCAAGTCCTTTCCCTCTGCTCTCAATCCGTTCATCCCCCTGCCTGTGTTAATAGTCAGGATTTCCCCAACCCAGGTGCAGGACCTTGAACTTCGTCTTGTTCAACTTCATAAAGTTCACATGGGACCACTTATCAAGCCTGTCAAGGTCTCCCCAGGTGACATCCCTTCTCTCAAGCACTTCAACTTCATCGCTCAGCTTGGTGTCATCTGTCAGCTTGCTGCGACTGTACTCATTTCTGCTGTCTACGTCACTGATAAAGCTATTAAATAGTATCAGTCTCTTGAGGGACACCACTCATTACTGGTTTCCACTTGACTCTTTGGATGTGGCCACCCAGGCATTTCCTTCTCCATCCTACAGTCCATCTATCTGCAATTTACACATAAGAATGTTGTGGGGGACTGTACCAAGGGTTTTACAGAAGCCCGTTAGATGACATCCATAGGTCTTCCTCATCCACTGATACAGTTACTCCACTATAGAGGGCTACTAATGTTAGTCAGGAGGAAATCTGTTTGAAGACAGATTCTCATAAATTGGATTCAAGAAATGAAGGTTTGTCTCTTTTTATGAAGTGGAAGGTTATTGTATATACCACAGAGACATTTCAAATTGTCTTTATTTAGACTGTCACACAACTGAACATTCTTTAATTTAATCCAAACTCCTTAGAATATAAAATTATTATGATTGTCATTCTTCAACTTTTAGGCACTATTCTAGCAAAATTAAAGGTGACTCAATTTATAAAAATATTACCAAGAAGTATTGTCTTTCAGAAAGCCATAATCAGTGTGATACATCATACAAGCCTGTAAAAGATACATACCATTTGGAACAGCTGAATCACAGAACCATTGAATGGTTTGGAAGGAACCTTATAAAGATCAGCCAGTTCCAAACCCCCTGTAATGGGATACCTCCCATTAGACCAAGTGGCTCAAAGTCCCATCCAGTCTGGACCTAGCTTTGAACACTTCCAGGAATATGATGGCCACAGCTTCTCCGGGCAATCTGTGCCAGCGCCTCAACACCCTCATAGTAAAGAATTTCTCGCATATATTTAACTGTGCCAGTTTTCATAATATTGGTCAAATTTGTATCAGCTTGTATCTAGCTATTCATTATCATGATTTGTAGGATACAATTTTATGACACTTGAAACAGGCATAATCATGACCCAGCAATGACAGAAATTACAATTAAAAATTATATTCAAATCCCAGGAAAATTTCATTGCTAAATTAAGCAGAACAAACAATATCAAAACTTAAAATGTACAGACACAGCTATTCATCAGTATGTACCAGCTTTCCTAAATACGTGTTTAACACTCACAAACACTTGTGGTTTCACAGCCACTTGTGACAGTGTCTTGGGGTGACTCT
>VZTD01003131.1:0-56500 GCA_013397725.1 Rhagologus leucostigma
AAGTGAAAATAAAAGCAAAAATAAAAAGGTGAAAAAGCAAATAACAATAAGCAAAAATAAAAGTAAGCAAAGCTTAAAGCAAAACTTAAAGCAAAAATTAAAAGTAAAGCAAAAGTTACTTTATTTTTACTTTTATTTTTTAAAATTATTTTAAGGCTGTTATGTTTTGTGTGAACAAAGATCCCATGCACTTGGTCTAAATCATCTTCAATTGTGAAGCTTCTCCCCTTCCAATTAAACACAAAACACAGAATAAACGTCCTCTGCCCAAACAAGAACAGGAATTTGACCACAAAACAGCTTTACAGTCATGTTTACACATCCAGTGCTGTCTGAGAGGCTCCAGCTCTGCTGTTGAAGCTGGTCTAAAATATAAAACTGGTTTCTACAGAAGCTCAATCAAGTAATCCATGTGCTCAAGTGATAATTAATCAATTAGTTAATTAAACTGCTACAGCTGTGCCTCCAGGAGTTAAGCTACGAAGTGCATCTCCAGTCCTTATTTTGCCATTTAAACCCAAATTTTACCTGGAATTTGCTGCAGAACACCAGGAAACTTTAACTGTACACAGACATCTACATGGTAACTTGGTTTTCCTTCAGTCAACAATTAAAACCAGCAGCTGAGTGTTTTCCATGCTTCATTGGATCCCCAGGAAAGACGAGGATTTTGGGCTAACTCCTCTTTTCTGCTCCCAGCGTTCAAAGGCTTCTGTAACAAAAATGTTTTGATACAACATTAAGTTAAAGCAGAACTACAGCATAACACAAAAACTTCTTAAGCCTAAAAAGCTCTCTCTCTTTTAAACCCCTAAACCCCTCTTTTAAAGCCAACTAAAACTCTCTTTAAAACCCAACAACTCAAACTTATGGCCCTGTGTAGAACATTACACAATCTAAGACAAATACTTTGAATATCAAGATAAACTAAATCAATTTCACATTTATTTAAGAATAAAACCTTCTGTTTCTGTGACACTGCTGGGGCCCAAGGTGTAGTTAAGAACCAGCCCCCACCTGAGCTGTGACACAGCTTGGCCAGATAGAAATTTTTTCTGATAAACTGCAGAATTAGGTGGGTTTTGTCCATTGTGTTGTAGATGGAGTCTCCCAGTGAGGAAGAAACAAAAGAAGAAACAGGAGCTGCACCACGTCCATCAGGTGCCAGCAGCCCACAGGAGGAAAAAGAACCACCTAAACCCAGCACAAAAGGACATTTTTCCCACCCTTTCATGGCAGTGACAGCACTCACCAGGTGATGGAGCAGCTGGTGGAGCACTGGTAGCACATTGTAAGGCAGCACATCAGGTCAGCAGAACAGATGTATCACAAATATCCTGCAAATCAAATAAAAATCATGTTATTTGATAGGTTCAACACCTCTCTCCTACACTCACACATCAATGCAGGAAATACATACTTCATTTTCCAGCAGCATAACCCTGAGAAATGAGGGGCATTTAAAGTCACCAGTAGAGGAAGATGAACAAGAGGCAACTGCTGTTCTTTCGGCATCCCAGCACCAGCTCTGGAGAGCAGCTTTTCCAGGTTTTGCTACACTACTGATGGCTTAAGCTGGGTTTCCAAGTAGTGCTGGCAGCTCATGGTTCAAATCTGGGTAAATCATGCTCCCACCACAATATCACCATATGTGGGTATTTCTCCCCAGCACACACAATCAAACCAGAGGAAAGTATTGGACAGTGATAGTAAAGATAAAGAAAGGTTTTTCTAGTGCTTATCTTTAACCCAACTTTAAACTGAGGCAAGAGGGCAGAGAGAAGCCTGGCTGCTGTTGCAGTTGGAGACTCCAAAGATGAGCTCAGGTTTGCTGAGGTGTCCTGAGAACAAAAGGTTCACCAGATTTTAGCAGTTGCACCAAAGTTGTTTCCAAGTTGCTTTCTGGAAATCAGTAGGGTGTGTAATCACCATCTCACCAGCCTCCACTGTGCTGAGAAGGATGCTCTTTGTGAACTCAAAACACCTCACAGAACCAGCAGAAACTGGGCACAATGAGGCATCCTAATGCCAGCCTTAGCACTCACACAGTGCATGGACCACCTCATGGCCTGCAGGGAAAATAAATATTATTAAGGTTAATAAACAGGGCAATTTTTTTGGTGAAACACATTGGCACACCTGGATTTTTAAATTTTGTTTCCCCTCACGAAATACAGTCACTGGTATCTATTTTCAAAGCAGTGCTGGGAAAAGAAACACCTACCAGGAATTCATAGACATGTCAGAAAAGAGGTGAGTGATGCAAGCACTATGAGACTCCACAGATGACACATCCAGGGAGAAACTGTGTATTTTTCAATAATGCCACTCTAGCTTTTAAGATTCATCATATTTGAGCATCTCATTATGCACACGCATCCAGCAAACTGTTTGTTGGTCTGAAGCCTCACAAAATACATGGAAGTACATTAACAATTAACTATGAGTTTATCACCCCTGTTACACTGTGTAACTCCTGATGGAACCCAGAGCATCCTGCAAGCAGGAGCAGCCTCCTCTCCACCAAACACTTCATAATCACCACCCAGGCACATCCAAGAACCTCCAGCCTCCCAAAAAAACTGCTCCAGACAGAGCTGGAAAACGTCCCTCTCCTTGGTAGCACTTCTCCAGTTCTGTTCCCTTCTCTGGACAACCTCCAGCACCTCAATGTCTTCTTTGTAGTGAGGGACCCAAACCTGAACACACTATTTGAGGTGCAGCCTCACCACAACCTTGGATGAGATCCAAGTTGTGCATCCTCATAGAGGAAAATAACCGTGTACTGCTGACTGTTGTATCTTAAATCACTTGAGTTAATAGGCAAGAAATGCATTAAGATTTAAAAAAAAATTTATAAATAATGAAAAATCATAGGTTCTGGAAGAGATGAGTGACCTAGAAAATACAATTGTCCTCTGAACAGCAATTGCATTAAGTTTAGAAGCTAAGTTTAATAATTAAGCTGAAAGAGTAGATTTTAGTGGTGCTTAAAGTGCTAATTTCAACTCCTCTTCAAACCATGAATCTCCAGCAAGTCCTTCAGCAATAACAAAGGTTTTGCACACAGATCCAAGTACTGAGGGTCTGTAAAGCACCTCAGCTCGTCCCGCAGCACTTTTCCACATGGTCTCAAGAATTTCTCTTCTCTCCAGCTGAGGCAAGAGGGTACCCAAATCACACCCAGCCATCCTCCAAAGGCTTCCATGGCCAGTTCCTCCAGGGTAAAAGCCTGTTCCTGACATTTACCAGCAGCAGAGGATTTGCGGAAATGGGAAAACTTTTACATCCCCATTCCATGACATTCTCCCAGCCCTTACTGTGAGACAACTTGTGAATTCAATCCGGAAGCACAAGGGTCCCTTCCAAACACTTCAGCACGTGTTTTCTGGATACCTCAATCAGTTCTCCAAATTTAGCTGTGCAGCAGAGAATATTTGTCATCAAAACCACCAGTCTTAGTGTTTCTGTGTGCCAATAGACAAGAAAAAAGGTAAAATGCAGGCAAGAATTACCTTAGATCCTGGCTTGTGCAGCATCATTTAAAGCTTAACAATGTCTGGAACAACAAAGAGACACAGAATCGCTTTCTGGCCAAGGTATTTTCAGGGAATCCCAGCCCACAGTCCATGGAAAAAGAAAATCATCCACATCTCTGCTCTCCCTGGCGATCAACAGCGCAGACAGACCACAGGAGCTACACAAGGAATCAAATATTCTGTCAGAAAATAACAGAAACAGCATCTGTCAGGTCTATGTATGATAAATAATGAGGTCCCCAGTAATTAAACTGACCCAGGCACAGATCCTAACCCACCTTGCAGAGGCAGGGACTGCAATGGAACAAGGTGTCCAGCTCCCACCTATTTCAGGGTCCCCTGTGTCCACAGCACAGGACCAGCAACAGTTTTGGGTGGACAGAGGGGACTTTACTGATCACTTGCACCTTGTCTAGTCATGGAATCCCAGAATGGTTTGGGTTGAAAGGGATTTTAAAGATAATCTCATTCCAATTCCCTGCCATGGGCTGACTCTCTACTCAATGAGTTTTATTCCCTTCCAGCTTCACTGGGAGAGAAGATGTTTCAGGAAATATCAGTCCCACACCCAGGCTAGCTGGGAACTGTTCAACAAACACAGCCACAGCCTCAACAACCTCATGTCTTCTTTCTAGTCTGTTGACACAATGAACATTAGTCATATCTCAAATATGGGGCAGCTCTATCACCTAACATGGTAACAGGTAATTTTGGGTGCCCTGTTCAAAGAAACCCTCTTGGGCTTGGAGCGTGATCCCACTGAACCCGTCAAAACACACAGCAGGATGATTACTATTTGCTCTCACATTTATTCAAAGAAAGAAGAAACATCACCAGCAAAACCAACATTTTATGCAGCAAAACCCTCAGTAAGAGATTCAGCACTGCAAAGATAACATTAGGGCAGAAAAAGAAACCAGGAGAAAAGTAACATTAGTTGATCAAAGGGGAAAGAGATTGTTCTTCCTCCTCTTTTCAATCCGAGCTCAGCACACCAGCTTGTAACCTCTGCACTGAGCTTCCCATTAGTGGCAGCCAGTCTGTAACAACTCGACACAATCACACCACTTCTAGCCCTAGGAGGATTATTAACAGTGGAAGCACATCACCTCCATGGAGCACAATACAAGCCCTCCCTCCAGTTGTAGAGATCCACATCAGCTCGACTTAAAGGCAACCAGATCCTGGAGAAACCATTGCTCAGGACGGCAGTGTACTTTAGAACCTCAATTAACCATCCTCTCTGTGTGGGTGCCAAATGTGGGAGCCCAAAATACTGCACTTACTTAGTTTTCTCTCCTCCTCAAGGTTTTTTTCTGGACATCTGCCAGCAATACGAAGCATTGGTCTTCTTCCAGCCCTGCTCCAAAAGGAGAAAATATAAAAATAAAATACAAAAACAAAATAAAAAAATGCCAAATAAAAAATTAAATCAGCAATACTCACTCTTCCAGAGAGCTCCCATGGGGCTGGGAATTGCAACTGGTTTGAGCCAGGGGGGATTTTTCTTTCCTCCCATCCTGTGCAGCCCAGCAGCCACATGTTCAGACTAAACTGGCTCTTGCATTTCTTAGGGGAATACAGCAAAGGTGCTGGAGGACAATAAAATCAATGCTGTTTGTGCTCCCCTGTTCACCCAGCCCAGCCCTCAGCCAAGGACATGGCACAAACATTTTAGATGTTGATGATGGACTTTTGGACGATGATAAGTGATGTTCTTTCACTAATCCTCCTAATGCTATCTTTTAAATTCAGTTTTGTTCTCAACAGCAGGAAGGATCTCCCCACACTGTTCCGCTGCAAACAAAAGGAGACACCAACAGCAAGGCAGACACCCCTAACGGGAAGGTTTTGTTTGGAACTGACCGGCTCCAAGGTGGGGAATAAAGATGTTGGAGAAAAGCTGAGATTACTGCAGGGCTCTCAGAGACTTACCAAGGCCATCCATATACTCACCCCCAGCCAGCTGAAACCATCATTTTGCTTCAAGGGTCTCTCTCCAAGCTGAGCCTCCTGCCCAGCAAATATCACATGTCCCAGGACCACCACACCCCTGGCTCACATGCCTAACTCAGCTTCTGATGAAAAACAAGCAGGAGAGCAGCTACCCTCCATCCTTTCCATCCACTGGCCACCCACCCTTCCTTGGGCAGATTTGTCCACGTTAAATCACACACAGTCCCACCCCTCAGATATTTCATCCACCGCCAAAACCATTTTGAAGCCAACATTGCCTAAGCCTGCAGAATTGTGTTCAAGAGTTCCACGGAGGAGGTGTGTTGAAGCACTTTATTGATGATCACAGATACTCTGTGCATTCAGCTGTGTACAAAACCCTCTCCATTAACACTAGAGTGAGCGACAGCCACCAGGAGCTTTGAACACTGGCTTGGCTCCCTTCTGAGGAAGCAGAAGGGAAAATAATGTTTAAAAAATAGTCAGATTTGCCACACCAGTTGGACCCCACCAGCAAACCAGTCTTGCAGTCTGCAGCCTGGGCTGCAGCTCAGAGAATTAAAAACGCGTGGCTACCAAAGGGATGCACAAGGAAAGGCTTCGCATCCCCTGCCATGCTCCGCTCAGGGTCCTGCCTTCTACTTCTGATGCTCCACTGTCAAGTGCTGCTGTAGTTTATCAAGACTAATTAAAAACCTCATCTCAAGACCTCTAAACCAGCAGGGAAGAGACTTCCATGCCCACCATAGCCTCATTTGTCATCTGAGCTGCTCTCCGTCAGCAAGGCGCCACCAGAGCTCTTCTTCCCTCTGTGGAGGCACAAGCCACAGTCCAGCTCCACGTCGATGTCCCCGAATTTCAGCTGGCAGGACTCATTGCAGCTGCAGAAGAGACAGTGACACTGGTCAGGGATTTGTTGGTAGTGAGAGCCACTGGCTCACCCCACCCTGCTCAGGAAGGCTGCTCCGTGGTGGCACGGAGCCCACCCTTTCCAGCCAAGCCATGCTTGGATATGCATGGACACCCACACTCCTTATCTCATGACACGCTGGTGCATGGATTTCCCACCCCAGTGTTGGGTCTGAGCATTGCTCTTGGCCACCCCAGCCCATGCCCTGTACCAGGACCCCTCATACCAGCGGGACGCAGCAGCGTTGGTGGCCACCACGGCGAGAGCGCCCACGTAGTGCCAGCAGAAGCACATGGTGAGGAACAAGAGGTTGCTGGGGTCGCTCTGATCCCAGCCTGTTCCTCCCCATGGAGGGGACAGCACAAACCCAATCTGGTCACAGATGAAAAAGGATTTAGGCTTTAGCACATCCCTCCTGTTCTCCTCCTGATTTCAGCCCACCTGCTGCAGCTGACTCTGGACTAGAGGCACTATAACCCCAAGTAACACAGAGGGCACTGCCCTTGGTTTCCCCAAGCACCCCTGTCCCCTCAGACTGACACAAGGGTGTCAGGAGGAGATGGATTCTCTGCAGACAATCCTTAGGGCTTGCAGTGCAGCCCAGCATCCTGGAGAAAGGTGACATCCCAAAGGTGACGTTGCCAGTCTGTGCATTTCCCCCTAGACCAAAAGCTGGGTGATTACATGAGAGATTTCCTGATGTTTCCAGTTACTTGGAACAAACAGAGGAAGAAAATGGAAAATAGAATTAATAAAAATTCATGATTGTGGTTTCCTTCCCTTGTGAGCTTTGATTTCCATTTTCCATTCATTTCCAGGTCTGTCCGTGCTGCTACATTACACATGCACTTCTTCACAATAGCAGCTCTGGCACTGAGCCTCATTTCCTCTTCTTATTTACAAAGATATTTGAACAGCCTACAAGGTTAACCCCAACAGACGTTGCCTAAAGGGGCAGAGCAGCCCCACTCCACTTGCTTTCCTGGGTGCAAAGCTCTGAGGAGAACGCTGGATGCACACTGACCTGCCAAAGCCAAGAGCCCTGGAGAAGGAAGGAGCTGGTCCTGAAGGTCTCCAGGATGATATGGTCTCGGACGAACACCTCTAGGAGGGCACAGAGGGCTCCGGCAAAGATAGCCATGGCCAGCAGGGAGTGGAGGTGGTGGTCCAGCACAGCATCGCTGTAGTCACGGAAACAGAAGAGCAAACCTGCCAAGATCCACCCTGTGTTAGCAAAGGACACTCTGGGATCTGTTATCTTAAAAAATCATCTGAAAACTCAGACTATGCTCCAGGCCTTGCCATGATCTGCCTTTGGGGGAGGAACCAAAGAACCACCAGCTGCTGTCACCACCTTCCCTCTGCAATGACCAGGCAACCCCAGCACTGACTCTGCTCTGCCCCCGAGGAACTCCCGTACCTGCGGGGATCCCTGTGTCCCAGCCAGGGCTGCAGGAGGAGCACAGGGATGGGCATCTTGAGCTCAAAAGATCGTGGGGAGCTTTGTATCAGGGTCTGTCCCTTGCATCCAACCAAGGTGGTGGGATGACACCTTTTTGTAACTCCAGAGTGAGCGAGCTGCTGGCCACCAGGAGAAGCACAGATCCCTCAAGCCTCCCTTGTGGCATCCAGCTATGGCTGGATCCATATTTAGGAGGAGTAGGGATGGGGTGGCTTTGCCACACAGCCAGCGCCATCGTGCATCCACACCCCCTCCAGCTCTGCGTTTGTGGCCCCCAGACTTCCCAGGAGCTGTCACACCCATGAGCACTGCAGCAACTCCTTATTCCGTGTCCCCTCCTTCCCCAGCACCAGATGTGATTCACCTTCCATGAGCAGAGCCAGGGACAGCGAGAGCCGGTCCAAGCCCGGTGGCAGCTTGAGCGGGGAGTGTGAGACCACGTCAGTGATGCCGGAGAGGAGGAAGAAGAGGTAGATGGTGGAGTAGTGCCAGGCGGTGAGGTCGGTCCAGCTGTGCGTCTTGGGGCTGTACAGCTGCAGGTGGGGACCCGTGGGGACAAACTGCTCCACCAGTATCCCTGGGCAAAGAGAGAAAAGGTCACTTTTCCTTATACATGGGGAAATAACAAGCCTGAGGGAATGTTCCTTTGCAGGGGTGAAGCCGTAGTGGTGTTTGCCCAGGAGAACGACAGCAAGGTCCTGTCCCAGGGTGTGCCACAAGCATGTCCTCAAGCCCTACTGTGCCAGAGGTTTCCCACTACAAACAGCCCCAGTGTTGTGGGGGAGAGTGGCTGCTGTGCTAGTAGATATTGGGGCAGGGACTTATCATCATCATCATCTCTTACCTACTAGAGCAAAGAAAGCTTTGACCGCCCCTTCGAAGAGCTCTGCGCGCCCACGGCCCGGCTGGCCCTCGGCGTCACCTTTCCTCCTGAGGCACTTCAGGGGGTACCGCACCGACCACCACAGGCCAAAGGCGAAGAAGAAAGTGCCCCGGAGGGCACTGCCCAGAAAACTTGTTGGCATCGGGCTCGTTCTCTGGACCTGCAAGAACAAACCAGTGCCTGATGGCCAACCTAAAGCATCCCCAAGGGAGTTGTTGGGCTGCTCAGCATCCCCAGAGATCCACATCCCGACAGAGCAGGTGCACGTGGCTCAGCTCAAACAGGGAGTACCAGAGATGGGTATCAGCACAGGGAAGCTGCCACTGTGCACCACTGGGTATATGTGTGTATATTTCTATTTCTGTGGCTGCACATAAAATCATCAGGACTTCGTGCCCCACAACAATACATTGGTGCCCAAGAAAGAGTAACAGCTGTTAGAAGAGGAAACACAGCAAAGTTTTTACCAATAAAAAGCAAGATGACAATTATTTCCTTAGACCATAAACTTGCTCCAAACAAGGCAATTACCAGGGTGTGAATCCAGTGCTGGATTAGGAGCTCCAGTCAGTGAAGGCTTTTCTGGGCTGTGCAGGAGGAGGCAACCCAGGAACTATTAACATTTGGAAAAAGAGCCTCATGCATGTTCCAGACAACCTTCGTGTGGCACACAAGTGGTGATCTGACACAAGAGATTTCCCCTCCATAGGAAGAGCTCGAAGACTAAAGGCATAAAAAAAGCTTTGACTAAGTCAGATCAGTGCCAGAGTACCAACCAAGAAGGATGGAGAGGAGCAAAGCTACAGCAAATTTATATCCTGCAAAGTATTTCAGCCCATACCAAAATTCCTGAGAAAAATCCCAGTGTAGCAAGCACAGAAAGGAATAAATAATGATCTAAGAGTTTCTAGCATTGTTTTACCTCGGGATGGTCTTGTTCCCTCCAGAAAGACCTCTCTCCTTGCTCTCCGTAAGCTTCTACCAGCTAAGGAAGACTCACTTTTCTCATGCTCATGGGCTTTCCCATCCTTTTCTGCAGCTCGGATGCGCACAGAGGAAGGCATTACTCATCCCAAAGCTTCCACACCGACCTGCCCTTGCATCACAAATCACATCCTCGCTGTGTTTATAAATACCAAAGAAAATTACAGAGGCTGGATGAACAACTCCAGCACGTTCTCCAAGTCCTCCCACACTAGAAAGTAATTAGGCACTGCAAAACAAGGGTAGGATGTGGCGTGGCAAGTGCCTGAGGTGAGGGAGAGCTCTGCAAGACGTTCCAGGTCGGGTTTTGGTGCAGAGCCAGCATGGGTCAGACTGGCTCAGCTCTGTGTGGCAAACACAGGACTGGAATGTAGAAACCATTGTCATCCTTTGCATCTCTGGGACACAGGCAATCCGGGAAAGGCTCAAATCTGTGCTACGGCTTCCTTTCAGGATGGAAGTTACTAAACAGCCTTCAGGTAGGTGAGAAATGCCCCACCCAGGAGCTGGGGATCAGGGATGGCTCTCTGCTCTATTTTGGGTGCCTCCATTAGGGTGAGGTGGCTGATGCCCCAGGAGAACCCCATGTCTTTCCCGATTATAGCCTGGACATCCCGGCCAGGACACTTATCTTCCCTGCACAGACATCTACATCCGAAGTGACTAACCGCAAAGCACGTTTAAGCACAGCACAACTGCATGATATATAACCAAATTTTACCATTGTCCTACTTGTGACTGCAAGGGCAACAGCCTGAAGCTGGAGTGCACCCTGATCGAGAGACATGTCAGGAACGTTAATTTGACATGATTAATTGGAGGAGAGAAGGAGAGCAGAGACATCCCAGAGCCCAGAAATGACAAACGTGTCCCACCTGCAGCTCCAGAGGCTGCTCCAAGCCATGCAAGCATCCGGGATTAACCCAGGGATCTGTCACCCCACACCCACCTGCCATCTCCCGCTTCACCTGAGTTACCAGCAGACCCAACCTGCTGTTTCAGAGCTGTCCCTGGAATTTCCTACCGTGACCATCCCCCTGCCCAGCAGAGCAGCCTCGCTCTTCCTTGCAGTGCCAGGGACCCTTTTGCTTTTCAACCCCTTGGCAGCCCAATCCAGCAAGGCTTTGGGGAGTTGTCACGAGTCTCCTTTGCTTCCCAGCAACTGGAAACAGCCCTTCAGCAGCCACCACGGGCCCCAGGATGGTTTGGGCTGGAAGGGACCTTAAAGCTCATCTCATTTCAACTCCCTGCCGTGGGCAGGGACATGTTCCACTGGACCAGGTTGCTCCAAGCCCCGTCCAACACGGCCTTGAACAGTTCCAGGAATCCTGCCATGTCCTGGGGCATCTCTCTTGTGGCAGATATGTCCCAAACCACCATCAGTCAAGAAGAAGCTTGCATGTAACTCACTCACTCACCAAAAAAAACCCAAACAAACATCCCACCTTCTTTTATAAAACAGCAGCAAAATTATTTTGCAGCAAAACCAGACGTTTCCAAGCAACAGACCACTTGCACAGCTCATGTATTTAAGGCACAGAAAAACAACCCCCGACATTCACAGAGCCCCTTGACCAGCCCAACGAGCCCAGCCCTGACATCCCTGACCCACTGGCTTCCCCCACGCCAGCTTTGGAGCCCACGCTCACATAAAAGCTCATTTAGCTCCAAGTAAGTGGCAGCCAGGAAAGAGCAGACACCAGGTTATTTATTCCTCCTGGGACCTGGTCTGTCTGTCAGAGCACTTGAAATATGGCTGCAGTCAGAAGTTATTACCTGAGCTGCCTTTCTCCCTCCACAGCTTCCAGGCTGTGAAGCTCCTGCCTAATCGCCCTACAGGAGCTGCCTGCTGTCCTGACAGAGCCTTGCCTGACTGCTTGCAGCCTCCTCAGGCTTGGCTTGGGAAGGACAGCATCCCTGCCCAACTTCCAGGCTCTCCCCTGGAGCCATTGCAGCTCCAGACCCATCACCATCCACGATTTTGACCCCACTTGCTCTCGTGGCGGGGATCGCTGCTGTCCCTCTGGGCACACCAGCGTTCCCTACAAGCACCCGTGGGTGCAACCATTGGCATTCCAGGACAGCCAACTCGTGTGCAGAGGGCAAGCTCAGCACCTGGCTGCAGACATTTGGAGTGTCTTCTCTTTGTGAATCCTCCTCCATCCTTGGACACTGACAGGGATCCAGGGGCAGCCACAGCTGCTCTGGGCACCCTGTGCCACAGCCTCCCCACCCTCACAGGGAAGAATTTCTTCCTAATATTCCATCTCTCCCTGCCCTCTGGCAGTGGGAAGCCATTCCCCCTTGTCCTGACACTCCAGGAGTTGCTCTCCAGCTCTCGTGGGGCCTCTCTAGGCCCTGGAAGGGGCTCTGAGGGCTCCCCAGGGCCTTCTCCTCTCCAGGCTGAACAAACTCCCATTCTCTGCTATGATGCAGCTCCAAAACACAGTAACTCCCCCTAAAAAAGGGCTAAAGCCAGAGATTTCTGGCACCATCAGCACCACTTCCACCAGCCTCACCCACAGCTGTCAGCACACTGAACCTTCGTCTCTCAGAGATGTTCTCCCCACGTCCCTTCTTCCCAAGTTCCAGCAGCCATGTCCATTCCGTGGCACAGCTGCTCACCAGTGTGTGGATGGAAGAGTTCACCTGTGACTCCTGCCGGTCCCTCTCCCTCTCCAGATGTGTCAGCAAGGAGGTTATTACTCAGAAGAGGCAGATAAAGGGAGAAGCCACCATGGGGAGGTGCCCCTCAGACAGGATGTTTGGAGCTGAACATCCCGAGGGCCAGTACAAAGCACCCTGAGTCAACCACCTTTCACAACCTGGGCCACCTCCTGTCTGCTATTAAAAAAACAGCAACAACTCTCCTGGAGTTTGCCACAAAAATCAGGACGAGCAGCCAATTCCTGTTCCCATGGCAACCACGTATACTCAGTTGCTACAGTGGGGCTGGGGATGACTGGGGAAAGAGCCAAGAAGAGACAAGGCGGCAGCAAGGTCTGGCAGGGCTCTGCTGGAAGTCTCTGAGCTGGGTTGCCAGGGACACGATAACTCTTTTAGGGGGTCCAATCTTATAAAAGTTGCCTGAGGGCAGGAGATTTTGGGCCAGGAGCTCGCAAATCAGAGCAGAGTCTTTGTGAGCTCCACCTTCCAGCCCACAGCAGCTGAGAAGTGGGGGGCATTGCCCTCTCTCCCCCAAAAGATGGGCAGGCAAGACACAGCAGCCTGTTTCCACTCCTCTTTTCCTCTCTAAAACACAACACTGCCCCTCACCAAGCAACCACAGACAAAAGCCACCTCGAAGCTGCTGCCCATCCCACTGATGGCTGCAGAGATGAGCAACGCAAGTGCTTCAGGCAGATAAATACCTCAGGCCACCCGAGTGTCCCCATGTCCTTCCACAGCACTGAGGTGATGGTGCAGAAACACCCAGCATCACCCCAGAGCACTGTCCAGGCCCCTGACCCCGGGGCAGCCACATTCCCAATCCAGCAGTTCTCCTGGGAAGGTGTGTATTTCTCTCACTTGTGTTGCCAAACTCACCCCGAGCAAGCCTGCAGGACCAACCCTGCCCGGAGCCACACGTGTGAGCTAAGGCTAGAGCAGCATGGAAGCAAAGCAGCGTCCCCAGGGTGATGGGCTGTGCTCCAGCACAGCCAGAAAAGCCACCAAGCCATAGCCAGGAGCCTTTTATTCCCATTATCTTCATATCAAGTAGGAGGAAGGAAGGAAAACAAGAGGCTGTGCTGTACACCCAGCACTGCTCACTTCCAACAGTGCCTGAGAAGCAGGATGAGTGGAACGGGGATGAGCACACCTGCAAAAGGGTCCTGGGGCAAAGGGGCTTCCGCAAGTGCAGTTTCACCCAAACTTAAGCTTAGGAACTTGTTACAACATTAAATCTAAGCAGAGGGAGAAATACAACCCTCACAGGAGCTCTTCCTTACAGACCTACCCCTGAAAATAATGCAGGACGAAAACCTTACTTTTTTTCTGGGAAAAGAGCAGCAGCACCATCCACTGAAGGAGACCTCTTTCAGCTCAGTTTTCCTTTCTGCAACCACCCACCTCTACAAACCACTACCCCAAAGGGCAAGAAGCTGCTTCCCAAGCAAGAGGAGTCAAGTTCTTGGACAAAGTGGGGAAAAGTGAGGTGGGAGTGCAGCAGCTGGAGAGTGATGGGAGGAAATGAGGCCCAGCTGGAAAGTATTCACTCAGAGGACCAGTGTGCAGTTTTTTTCCATAAAGGGCCAGCAAAGAGTAAAGGCCAGAGAGAAAGCTTCTATGAAAAGGGCAACCTAAGTTACAGACAGTGAAAGAAGTTTTCCGTGCCTTAAATAGTTGAGAATAAGGGGTTTCTTTTGAACCATCCCCATGAGAAAAATGAGGATTTAACTCTGATAGGTGGTTGGGAGCAGCCCAGTGATGGGGACCCAGAAAAAGATTGCAAATGCCCTCAAATCGCCTAGCAGGTCATTGACACTCCGTGCGTGGTAAAATCACTGTGGGCACAAATGGGTGCGATTCCATTCCAGTTCCTTAGGGAATATACCTATTCTTACTCCTAGGAAAAGACTGGGTGTGGCAGAGCTGTGTCTGACTGTCTCCAGCTCCTCTAATGTCCTCAAGCTAAACCCTGAACTGAATTTGATTTCATGTTTTTGTCTTTTTCTTCTTCTTTTTCTTTTTCTCTCAGCTGTAACTGCAACATCTTCTCCCTGAAGGTTCATCATCAGCCTCAGTGCTAATGAAAAAATGTGATAATGTTTGTCTCCTTCGTGGGGGTGGTGGGAGGTACAATCTAATTAAAGGTTTGCTAGCAGCTCGAGTGCTGCAGATGGATGGTTGTTTGGGAAGTGCAAAGTATTGTTATTATTATGACGAATGCTAACAGCAGCTTTCATAAACAGGCAACAGGAGGTAAAGCAGGTGGTAAAAGCAGGGGCAGGGCTTGTTCTGCTGCTACACCTTCATTTCAGCCTCACACAAAAGTGGCTGTTCGGGGTGGCAGCGGGAGATCCTATCTCTGCCCCAGGAATGAGTGGCTCGTGGACAGGCTGTGCTGGCTCCTGATGAAGGGTTTGTCTTTCCAGCTGCAGGAAGAGCAGCTGCCAGGACCTTTGGCTGCTCTGGGAGTGTTGTCTGGGCTCCTTTGTAAGAGAAGGGGAGGATCAGCAGCTCCTTTCAGCCATGGATGAACAGGACACCTGAGTGACAAAATCGAACATCAGGCTACAATTACACAAGGAAAAATCATCCCTGAGACACCACCCAGGGCATCCTGCTCTTTCTAAAATCAGTGTGGATATGGATACAAACACAGCCCCAGCCCACTCCAGCTGCATGGCCAATGGGTCCAGTACACAGACATTTTAACTCAATTTATAGAATCATAGAATTGTTTAGGTTGGAAAAAACCTCCAAGATCATCAAGTCCAAACCTTATGCGCTGAAAAACATGATCCAGAACAACTGTTTGATGTTAATGTTGTGTTAAAAGCAAGTCTCCATCTAGGCCTGTCTTAAAATATCCGTCACTCAAGAAATAAGTGTGAAGATGGCTTATGGTTGCACCTCTATATAATATACCATCCCTGTACCACTGGTCCAGACACCTTCATATCTTGTTTGGGTACCTAAATTATTTACAAACTGGTTTTAGTTAAAATGAAAATCATTAATTCTCACACAGAAATGAACCCAAACTCTATTTCCTTCCTTAATCACAGGCGGGATCTCTTCTCCTTTGCTGACCTTCATACCTTGGAAAACAATGTGCTCCAGAGCTGGAAAACAAATTAGTGAGCGCTCTGCTGACAGTCCTGGGATGTTTGTAGGAGCAGGGAGTTAATGAGGCAAACAGAAACTACTCCAGACACTGGGTGCCGTGGAGGGAAAAGGTGTTTTGTGGCCATAGAGTGACAGGGGCCAAAGCAAGGAGGGGGGGAGACAAAGAGTTAAATAAACCCTATCCCACTTCCAAAAGGAAGGACAGCTTTTAAGAACCAAAGTCAGCCTTCATTTGTGTGCCCTGGAATGGAAAAAACCTCTGGCTTTTGGGGGTGGGAAGGAGGAAGATGACTGCATCCAGCTTGGATCCGTTCCTGGTCCAACTGCAGCTGCTGCCCTCCGCTGGCTGTTTAGTGGCAATAGTGATGCTTGGGCTGTTTCCTAAAAGCAAATAATTCAGAGAAGACCAGAAATAATTCAGATCATCACACAAGGCCTTTTTGCTCTTCAATGAACCCATCCCTGTCCTGCAGCATTCCCGTTAACTCGGTTTGTGCCCTTCCTCACGGGGGGCTCTCTGCCATTAACATGTGGCATCTGCAGAATGGGTTGTGTCTCCCCACAGCCAGAGGAACTCCTGATGCTTGGAAAAATTATTCTGCCTTGGCAGAAAAAAAAATATCTACAAAGTGCTCCTCATGTTCAGTGGTTACAACTCATGAGACCTAATCATGAGTTCATGAGACTGTACTGAGATGCAGTTCTGCTGCTTCATTCTCATCACGCCCAGTCTGTTTGCACCTCCCAGTATCCAGCCTGCAAAATAAACTGGCTTAGCAGTGTACGTACAGGAAAACTGGCATTCAAGGAAAGCTAGTTAGTCTTTGTAGCACTGTTCATGAGCAATACAGTCCAGGCTGCAGTCTCTGCAGTCTGTGACAGGCTCTTTGCACAAGGGGACAGAGGTTAAAAGATGAGCTTTGCTTTCCCTTGGACCTGCCAGGAGCTGCTTTTCTGTGCAGTCATGAACATGAGCACAAAAATCTCCTGCCATCCATCCCCCACTACACAGCAGGGAGAAGATCTCAGTGCAGAGCATCCTTCCAGCCCCGGGGTTTGAGACATGAACAATTGCAATTTACCTTGTGCTGATGGTTATTTTATTTATTTATATATTTATATCTATATAATTTTTTTTAATCCCCTTACTCACTACTAGCATATTTTCCTCCTGTCTAGGAGGTGACATTTCCAGTCACTTTTTGCAAGAAGTTAGCTAGCAAAAGCAGCCTAAAAACAAACCATGTGCCTGTTTCATCTTGCTTTCCAAGCTGAGGGGGTTTATTTTCAATGGAAAACTGGGGCATTTCATGAATCCCTGCTGCTTAGCTATGTATTTTACAGTCCTTCAGGCTTTGCAGGTCTGAAGGATGGATTTTTCTAAGCTATTATTGCACACTCTATAATTTATCAGTCTTAAATTTAAGGATATCAGCTCAGCGAGGATTTTTATTCCACATTTATTCACTCTCTTAGCCTTTAAGTGAACATGAAAACGATTAACAAAACCCCTCTTTAGTTCAAAGCTTCAGTAATAACATTTGTATTGTGTGCAATCAAGCTCTGGTATTGCAAAAATTGTCATAATCTCACATTCAACACTCTCTTACTCATCCTCCTTGGGGTGATGCCTTGCTCTATACGTGCATGACCTCAGCCTGGAGATTTCCCGGCCTTCAGTCACAGCAGGTCAAAGCTTCCACGCTCTTGGAAAAGTCAGCTGGCCAAAGGATGCCCTCCATCCCTATGGGAACACATGGGGAAGCCCATAGGACGAAGCAATCTTGTCATGTTGAACTTCCATGCTTTGTTTTGCTGCTAAAAATCACTTCAAGCTGTGCCCATGTCCGAGCCAGAGATATTCGGGTCTGGATGGAGGGCAGCCACCCCTGCGTGCTCAGCCTTCTTCCCAGCAGCACTAAGGGGGCACCCCTCATCTTCCAAAACATAAATATTTCATTAGATTTCTTTCTTCTGGAAAAAGGACTGTTCATGTGTTTGGAGCAGGAGTTTGCACCCTCTTCACTCTTCATCGGAGCCATTCAAGAAGGCAGCTTGGGAGCTGCTGTTACACTTCTGCTGCCGGACCCCCAGGCTGATGTAGGGCTCTCCACTGCCTCTTCTGAACCTCTGGAGACAGCTGTAACACAGGAGCATAAATCATTATTAGAAAAATCCCCAACCTAGTGCCACTCACCAGAACCCTCATTCTAGAGGTCCTAAAATGCTGTTGATGGGGGATTGAGTGGTTTTTGTTCTGTATAAAGTCTATTTGATGGCATGGACTGAGCTCTCCGTTCTGTAGCTCACACAGCATCCCTCAGAGCATCCCTTAAAGTGGAATAATCTTCCCATCCCCTTGGAAAAGCCAAACTGGGGGCTGGTAATGTTTTAGGTTTTGTACCTCTAATAATTCAGTGACCCTCAAACACTTCAAAGTCCTTGCAAGGCAGGGGACGAAGTGTCAGGGGGTCCTGGTGATGCTTTGATGTCTCTATGAAATTAAAGTTTGACTTCAGCACTCAGTGCAGAGGAAAATAAGCAGTGTGACTTCCAGGATCACATCTAGGGACTCAGTTGTTTGACTTCTCCCGGTTTAACGCCCGTGTCTCTCACTGACACTGTTTTGCATTCTGTGCACTCAACAAATACCGTGCCCTGAAACCTGCAGTAGTCTGGGACTGCTTATTCAGCTGTGACTTTGTACTGCAGGAAGGGCTGGGGTACATCTGTGTCTCACTGCAGACATCCCGCCCTGCCTGCCCACCCCAGCCCTGCCCCAGTTCCTGTCCCAGCCCCTGTCCCAGCTGTACCAGTAAGTGAGGGTGTAGTTTACAGCCAGGATGGCCACAGCAGCTGCCCAGTGCCAGAAGAAGCACATCGTGAGGAACATGATGTTGCTGTGGTCATTCTCATCCCACACTGGACCTCCCCATGGCTGGAACAGCACAACACCGATCTGGGTGAACAAGAAGTTTATTACGTTGGGAAAAAAATTATAAAATCCCAGAATCCCAGAATGCGATTGGAAGGGTGGGAAGGGACCTTAAACAACCTGTGCCAGAGCGTCACCACCCTCACGGTGAATTACCTTTATTCATGTGGTGACCAAGGAACTTGAGCCCTGACCAGGACAGAGGTTTTTGCTGAGAGAGTGAAGTCCATCCTTGCAATGAGAGGCCACACAAAGCCGATTTGTGCCTAAGGTATCTTTTTCTGTTCAATATCCAGACACAATTGTCTCTCAGCATTCCAAACTCCAAGCCATCCTTTAAAAACTCCAGATTTAGTATTTTACAAGCTCAGCCCAGTTTTTAACCTCTGAATAAAGGCTGGTTTGAACTAGTGAAGCCTTGAAAAAGAGAAGGGAAATGGTTTGGTTTTGGGGTGGGTTTTTTGTTTGGTTGGTTTTGGTTGGTTGGTTGGTTTTTGTTTCTTTTTTTGTTAGTTTGGGGTTTTCTTTGACAGCTTAGTTTTGAGAGCAATTATCTCCAACTGATTTCTTTGCTTCTCCAACTCCTAACAAAGCAAGCAGCTGGCTGTATTTTAACTCAGCTGTTTTATTGCTGGTGGGGTTTGTATCTTTCCACTAAACCAGAGGGAGGGCTGCAGGGTGCATTAGACACATTAAGCAATTAGTACTTGGTCGTTAGATACTGCAAAATGTTGCTCACTTGCTTTCACTCTTCCCCCTGGAGGAGCAATAAGCCAAGACAAATAGCTCTTGCAGCAGGAGCAGCCATCAGAGATGACCTGTGATAAGTAAATTTTCATTCTGGGTTATGAGCTATTTATGAAGTGAGCCTGGCAAAATAATCCTTGGGAGATGTGTGATTGACACGTGATGCACAACTCCTTCTCCTCTTTTCCCTTTGCTTTGTTGCTCTGGGAAGGCAGAACTGACCTGCCAGAACCACGTTCCCTGGACGATGGTGATGCTGGCTCGGAACATCTCCAGGACAATGTTGTCACGCAGGAAAACCTCCAGCAGGATGCTGCCAGCCCCGGCGAAGATGGTGATGAGCAGCAGGGAGTGGATGTGCTGGTCCAACATGGGGCGGTGAAGGACGTGGTAATAGAAGAGACAACCTGCCAAAGCATGAGCCCTGCTCAAAGCAGCATTCACAACAACAGCCATGGCCACTGAGTCGAGTAAATCAACTGCCTGGATGGCAAATTGAGACAGGCCACCACGAAAAGAAGGGACTCCACATAGCACCATCTCCTAGGCCTCCTGGCATCCCACCATCCTGGAAGGATGAGATACCCAACCTTGGGGCAGGAGGATCTGAGCAATACAGCGACCAAGAACAGGGTAGTTTTCTTCCCATGTCTGTGCCATCACCTCTTCAGATAACCCCTCCCTTCTAGCCAGGCTTCTGCTGTGTCCTTCTTTCTTATTGCTAAACTTCACCATTTTTTGGGAGCTGTAAATGATAGATTTCCTGGTCTTACATGCCAAATTGTGCATGTGGAGCTGCCCCTGCTGCTGCTGCCTCAAAAACTGCTGTGATCGGGAAAGGGAAAGTAACAAGAGCTGTGCCTTCATTAAGGAGGTTTCTATATAAACAAGACCTTCTTTTCCCATGGCAGGGGCTTGGAACTAGATGATCTTTAAGCTTCCTTCCAAGCCAAGTCTTTCTATGATTCTATGATTCAAGAGGGGTCTG
Organism: Rhagologus leucostigma; assembly: GCA_013397725.1. Taxonomy (NCBI): domain Eukaryota; kingdom Metazoa; phylum Chordata; class Aves; order Passeriformes; genus Rhagologus; species Rhagologus leucostigma. The sequence goes on from VZTD01003131.1 coordinate 20,198, forward strand.
GAATCCTGGCTGGCAACTTGCAAGGCAGCCTGAGGACAGAATGATATTCATGATGTGCTAAAGCCAGAATAAATCACTTCAAATTGCCACGTGCCACGCAAGCAGATGAGGTCAATGGTGCCTGCAGTGCAATTAATGGCTCTCGGGGGGAATGTGGGGCAGAACAGCCTGTGGATGGCAGAGGAATGCAGACTCCACCAGCTGTTTATCATAACAAGGAACCTCATTCCGCTGCTTTGCACCGTGGTAGCCCCAGAGATCCCAAACCAGAATCTACCCGTGACCGTATTTCCCATTTCATTCCATCCCAGCCTGCCATAATACATCCCCTACAATGTGTCTTATCTCCAGAGGCATCTGGAGCAATATCTCAGTCAGGCAAATTTTAGTCCTTCTCTGACTTGGTCCCCAAGATCCCTCCCCGAATTAAGCACCACTTTCTACCAACCTTCAACGAACACGGCCACGGCCAACATGAGGCGATCCAGACCCCGTGGCACCGCCTGGGAGATGTAGGTAAGGACATCCACCACCCCGGAGAGGCCATAGAAGAGGTACATGGTGGTGTGCTGCCAGTTCATCAGCTTCACCCAGTCGCGCTTCTCCCCGCTGTACAGGTACAAGTGGGGGCCGTCTGGGACGAACTGCTCCGCCAGCATCCCTGCAGGACACCCAAGAGCATGGAGTTTCTGGGGGTTTATTTGCAATGGTTGAGACCAGTCTTTGCTGCTGGGGGTTCTGAAGCAGGAGCTGGTGAGTTTGCATTCGGGAGAAAAGACTGGATGGAAAAATCAGGCCTGTGTTTAATGGCAGCTCAGATTTGGGAAGGGGTATGAGACTAGCTTTTCCACATCAAACTGTACCAGAGATCAAGGCAAGATGGACATCAAGGATGCATCCAGGCTGCCCAGGGGAGTGCTGGGATCACCATACTTGGAAGTGTTCCAAAACTTGTAGATGTGGTGCTCAAGTTCATGGTTTAGTGGTGGACCTGGCAGTGGTTAATGGCTGGACTTAATGATCTCAGAGGTCTTTTCCAGCCTTAAAGATTCTCCGATCCTTCCACATCTAGACCAGTTTCTCTGGAGTCAGGGCTCTATACAGTCATCACTACAGGCTAGGTGAATATAGCATAGCAAGTGAAATATAACCCTTACCTACTAGAGAAAAGAAGATTTTGATTCCCCCTTCAATGGCATCCACATGATGGAAACAAGAAGTCCCGGGGGATTTCTTATTTACTTTCTGGGTGAGATACTGCAGTGGGTATTTCACAGACCACCAGAGCCCAAAGAGCAGGAAGAAGCTGCCTGGAAGTGCGTGACCCTTAAAATTCGCCATCCTGTCAACCTCCTCTGACTACAAGGCAAAGAAAAACAATGTCATTATTCAATTTACACAAGTTATTTGGCATAACACTGGAAAAAAATAGGATTTCCCTTTCAGGGAGGACTGGAGAAGGCTTGACCAAGCACATGAGAATAGGAAGGAACATTGGAAACACCTGGGACCTCTCTGAGGTCCTTGCCCCAAGATTAGGAAATGTCAAAAAAAGCCACAGTTATTTCAAAAAGGCCCCAAACCTGCTGCAATTTCTGACACATCCCAGCCTGAACCTTTAATTCCAAGGATCCCTCCCAGCAGTAGGTCCTGCTTTTCTTGCCCTTCTGCAAGTATGAACATAAGGATCTGCTACAGACGAGGGCAGGGTGGGCTTTTTGGGACCAGGTAGGAAAGATAATACACAGGGAAAACAGGAATGTCTAAAGGTAAACACCAGCATGTTTCTTTAGCTCCTTGAACAGCCATAGAAGTGGTGTGCAAAATCCAAAATTTTCTATCATCTCTGGAATTATTTCAGGCCATGGAAGAGGTGAAAAATACCCTGCATCTATTCCACAAACCAAAGCATTTTGTTAAAAATATACCTCCAAAAATACCCCAAAAGCTGCTGGAAACAAAACATTGTGGGTTTGGGCAAACAAACCAAGTCGTTCCCTGCATCTCGACCCGCTCACACTCTTTCTTCCCTCTCCTGAGCATCCCTAAGCCAGGATTTGCACCAAGCTGCTGGAGTGTCTGTGCCAGAGTGCACATGCACGATTTGCAGGGTGCTGGGGGACCCATTTCCTGGGAGAATTACAGCAATTAGACCCAGCCAGCTCCTGTTTGCTGTTTGCTTAACTGAGTTGAGAACTGATCAGATCTTTCATGTGGGCTCGACCATATGTTTGAGAGCTGCCTTGGTGTGAGGTGGTGTCAGGCCGGGCAATTAAGAATGTTCTGATTGATAACAAAGGCTGTGCTGCTGGTGCCCAGGACTTCCTTCTCTGTTTAGTAACTTCTCTGTGCCAATCCACACTTAACACTGGGCAGAAACCATCTCCCTCGTGGAGTGGATGCTGTCCCTCCCCGTAGCAGGAGTTGCATGGTTTGGAGCTGGATCTGACCTCCCCATTTCAGACATCCTGATTATCCTGAAACCGCCTTCCCCAGCAGCATTTTGGGCTTCAGTCCCCACTCACTGAAAATATAAACCAAAAATGTTCTTATTCTGCTGTTGCACAAGGGATGATTTGCATGGGGGGTTAAACATGAGTTGTTGCTCTCAGCCTTGGAGAGAGGGAGTTGTTTCTTTGGCTTTATTAATACCTGATTTCAGGTTGGTTTCTCCCAGGGACACCTCGTTTCATCCCTTGAAGTCCATGGCTGGTGCGGATACCATCTCCCAGAGGAGCCTGTCTCCGAGCAGGAAAATCCACTGGGTTAGAACTAATCTCCTAAATCCCTGCAACCAACCTGTCGTATCTGAGCTGGTTTAACCAAACAGCTAATCCAGCAGCTCGAGCTATGCAAACATTGGGTCCATGTGCAAACATCACCCCGGTACATGCAGCCACACATGGCAGCCCATGGGGCCGATGTCCCTGCAGTGCCACCAGGCTGGTCTCCATTCCTTGCCTTCACCAAGCACCTCTGAGCTATCCCAGTGGGTTCATGAAGATGAATTTAGGGGGGGTTTAATCCAAGAGTGGAAAAGCTGTGCATGGAAAGGGTATGGTAGGGGCTGGCAGCTTTGCAGGTCACTATTAGCACTGCAAGGTTCTGCCTTATTTCATGATTTAAAAGGAAAGATTTATTGACAGTGGGTGCATTGGGTAATTAAACAGAACATCAAAGCAAGATGCTGTTTACCAGCAGGGCTGGCACAGACCAGTGGGTTAATACAATCATCTCTGTAGTCCTTTGAAAGGGGCAATTGGGGAATGGGAGCATCCACCTGTTTCCCTGTGATTCAGGGAGCAGCATTCCCAAGCCATGGAGAGGGCTGAAAAATCTGTATTTTCTGGGTGAGTAGAGAATCTCATCATATACACGAAATGGGGGTAATGGCTTTAAACTGTAAGAGGGGAAATTGAGATTAGGTACAAGAAGGAATGGTATAACATCAGGGTAATAACTGGAAGCAGAACCAAACTCATCCCAGAATACCACAACAAGAAGGATTGCAGCCATATTATGCCATAATAATGCTATAATTATAATGTGACCACAGCAATACACATATAACTGATGGAGCTCTTGCAGTTACATATTAAGGGCTGATATCAAGTGGGGCCTGCTGGTTTCCCACCTGAAATCGATGCAGTCAAACTGGGATGACCTGACAAATACACTGATCAATCACAATTGAAAGATCAGCTAAATTGGGTATGCACAGCCACCTTACAGTGCTTATGTGATCTGGGCTGAGCTCAGGGGGCGATGGGGACTCTTTTGGGATTCCTGGTCTCCATTCCTGCCTGATACCTGATAGCAGGGAGCACATGGCTCAGCTGGGACACGTGACCAGCAAAACTATTTCTCATGCTTCTCTTCCTCCTCTGAAAACATGCAATGGGTAAGCACAGGGGAAAAAACCAACCACAGTTATGTTTGTGCCCCGGGGCAAACAGCTCTTGTTTATCCCTGTAGCTCCAAAGGAAGTGAGACATGTTTACAGTCAGCAGGGACAAGAACAAGCTGAACGTCCAGCGGGTGCTGGTGTTGGTGGCCACAGCCACCATCCCAGGGCATCCCTGCTGAGCGTGACTTTGTCCCTTCCCTCATCACCCAGCCTGCATGATTGGCAACACCCCCGTGTCCCTGCTGGCTTGTCATTAGTGCTCTTTACCCCTGTTTATTATGGTGCTCTATGCTGTGTCTGCTTAATGATTTACTGTTTCATCTGCTCTTATCACCTCCCAGAGGAGCTGGTTTTTCTTGGTTTATAGCTAATGCACCCAACCACCTGGGGAGGCATCTGGGGGGTGGTAGGAAGCCCTATTAGGCTTTCACTCCTCCTCTCACACTACCCTGGCAGCCACAAATTCTATTTTCAGCCAAAACCTGGGCCATATTCTAAATGCCTCAATTGCTTTCCTGAGGTTTTTTTGTTTGGTTTGGTTTGGGGTTTTTTTTAAGTCCATTGGTAATGTTATCAGCCAGGGCATCACTTCCATTTTCCCCAGCTTGGAAATTACAGTCTAAAGTTCACCAGTTGGAAGAGCTCACAGCCATCACCCCTACAATTAACTTTGCCCTTCAACCTCTGTGAATCAGGCAGTTCAGACACACTGGAGCTGGTTTGCTCACCGCGAGACCTGTGCTTGGCTCTCAGAGCATCTGTGGGTGACAGGGGAGGTCCCCAGGGAAAGGCTGACTCAGGGAAGAGGAGAAATGTCTTGGCTTGCAAAAAACCATCCAGGCTGAGCTCAGGCGGAGCTGGGGAATGCCACTGAGATGTGTTTTTGGAAATAATGAAGCTATTTCCAGCCTTCCAGAGGGGCTCTTGTGTTGAATCTGCAGCTGCAGGAGCACATCAAACCCAGACCTACAGACTGACAGCAGCTGAGGTGCTGTGCTCAAAAAACCATCCTCAGTCAGCCCCTTCTCTATCCTGCATGTCCTCTGTGTGTATCCCTGAATACAACATAAAACATACACAGCCCAAATCTGGCACTTGATGGGGATGGCAGTGGTCTAGACACAGGGGTGAGATATCTCTGCCTCTGAGCACAGAGAGATGGCAGGAGACACCCAAAAAGTATCAGGAGAAGCATCACTGACAGTGATAAGCTCTCCTGTACCCTGCACTGCCTCACTCATTACCAGCATTGTCTTATTTGTCTGCAGAGGCACTTCTAATCATAGCAGCACTTCCATTAGCTCCCGCAGGAGCTGGATCCCTAATGCATTAATGTCAGGCTAAAACCTCACTCTGAACCATTTCATCCCATTATCGTCGGGTTCTCTTTTCCCTCTGTCTCTGTCCGCACCAGGGAGCGTTAACAGTGACACTGAGCAATCATCTTCCTCGTACTGGTGAGCTCAGCTGTGTCTGCAAAAGCAGGAAAGCAACTTTTCTGCCTCTAAAGGATCCTTAAGGGGTTTGGACTTAGGTTAAAAAATTATCATCATCATTGGAAACTATTGGGCTCAGTTGGCAGGAAGTATCTGAAGGACCATCAGGTACTGCAGGGGCTTGTACAGTGGCTACAGACAGAGAACACAAACCAGGATAATCCATCCTCCTGGAATGGCAAAGTTCAACTTGGAAGTTCAGGATGCTGGACTAGAGGTCTATTAAATAGACACAATGGATCCACCTGGAAAGAGACACTGAGGGAGAGAGAGATGTAAAAACTAGTGATGGAGTTATACTGCTCTCTGCTTCCTCTTCTTCATGCTGCCTCCTTTTGCCTTCTGTTTTATAAGGCCCTGGTTTGGATTCTCCATCCCTATCCTTGCTCTGAGCCCTGCCATCAGGGAAGCGGCAAGAAACTACATCCCAGCAAAGAAAGCTGAGAAATAAAATAAATTAGCCAAAGCCTAGTTAAAGGGGCTCAGAATGGGCACTTTGTCATTCCTTCTCTTGTGACCTGCATCTGTTTATTTGTGGTTTTAAGACAGTGAGGTCTGACTTTAAAAATTATCTATTGGGGGAAATGCACATTACCATCTCAAAAGCCATCTTTCTTTGCCTCTACGGGATGGTAAAGAGATTAAAGTGCTTTCTAAAGAGGTGGGTGCCATCTGTGCCCTGAACTGCCTCCCTGGCTCCATGATGTGTGATGGAGCAGCCCTGACTCCAACAACCCCTCACAGGTACCAACCCAAAATAAACTCAAACCCAGGATTATCACCATCAAAACTCCACAAAAATCAGTATTTATAGAATCCTAGAATCACAGAACAGTTTGGGTTGGAGGTACCTTCAAGACAATATAGTTCCACCCCCTGCCATGGGCAGGACATCTTCCACTAGACCAGGTTGCTCCAAGCCCCGTCCAACCTGGCCTTGAACTCTTCCAGGGGTGGGAAAGCCACAGCTTTGCTGGATTCCACAACTTCCCTGGGCATTTTCCAAAGAGGAGATGAATGCTTGTCCTCAAATTGTCCCAATTGCCCCAGAATGCGATACAGGTTAATAAGTACTGTGTGTCTTCAACATCCCTCAAGGAAAACTATCCAAGAGAAAGAATTAAAACCATTTCCATTGCAATATATACCCAAAATATCCATAAAACACATAACCCTCAGCCTGCTGAGTACCACAGCTTGTTCCTGGGTACCACAGAGCTGTGGTCCCCAACATCCCCCTCCTGGAGCACCTGGAGCCTCGGCCATCACACCCTGTGCTGCCAAGGTGAGGGGTTGGTCATTTTTAATGACAAACTGGTAGGAAGAATGGAAGAAAGAAAGAAAAAAACCTTCCCCCGCAGCAAAGGTGGCCCTGCCTACAGCAAGGGAGGTGGCACGAGGTGAGCTTTAAGGTCCCTTCCAACCCAAACCATGCTGGGATTCTATGATTCCAGTCTCTGCAGTTTTAGGCACTAGAAGTGACTTTTCCAGGCATTTCTGTGGGGAGAGGAAGGTGGGGAGGGAGTTTTTGGTTCAGTGCACGCAGCAGTAATTTTGGCTTAGCTGTGAGGCAGAGGGTTTGCATTTAACTTGGCTGGGAGTGAAGCAAGGGCTCTTGCAGAGTGGCCAGGGGATTTTGGGGCCCTGATGCCCCCAGGCTGCCCTGCTCTCACCTCTGCCTGCTCTGGGGCCCCACATATCTTGTTTATTTTTCAACTTCCTCCTTGGAAAAGGTTGCTGCAGGTTTTCTGGGCTGTCCCATCGCCTCCCAGCCCGGCAGGGACAGCACCCAGCCCCGCCTCAGTCCCTCCACGGGGACCCCAGAGCAGGGGGACACCCCGGTGGGCTGAGAACACCTAAAGCTCTCCCAAATTTGCTTTCCTAAGGGGAGTGGTGGTTCACCCTCTCTTCCCTCCCTATGGAGTTTGGATGCCAAACTGAGGGGTCTCTAAACGGCAGGCAGGGGCTCCCTTCCCGTCCCATGGTGTAGGGTGACCTTCCCCCTCCCCGTGGCAGCCCCTTCCCAGCAGAACCTCCTCCCCGTGCCAGCCCTGGCAGCAGAGCCCTACCTGTGCTGGTGATCCCGGTGCTGCACCTTCTCCCAGGTGATCTGTGCTCCTCCCCTGCCTGTGGCACCTGCCTCACTGGCCTCCTCCCTGCCTCCCGAACCCCAGCTGAGAGGGAAAGGTGACCCTGGACACAGAAATCCCCCACTCCCGGGCACACCATGTGCTTTAACTTGCAGTTTTCTCCCACAAAAGTCATGCATGATTTGCTGAATTATGGCTGCCTCAAGGCTTTTCCCCCCTAAATCCTAATTTGCTCGGATTTTGTGCAATGATTAAATTTCCTTCTATCAGAGTTCCCCATTACCCACCTCATGCAGGGTGGGATACAAGGGAGCTGTGGGATACAGGGGATACAGAGGAGCTGTGTGGGGCATTTCCCCCACACCCCTCATCTCCCAAACACTGCATTAATTATTATCTGGATTAATTCCTCCAAAGCACTTCATTTTCCATGCTTCCCAGGTTTGATGGATGCCCCTCCTAGGATCCCCACTCATAACCCGTATTTCAACTCCAAATGCAATTTTCTGACTAGGCCTCCTATAAAACTGAGTTTATCCTTAATAATACTTTCCACTTTCATCCCCAGTCCTGCAAGTGCTTTACAAATGTTAAATAATTAACCCTCATGACACCCTTGGGAGGGAGGGAAGCGTTATTATGGCTATTTGTAAAGGAAGCTCTGACAGGGCCTTCTGTGCTCCAGCCCTGGGTTTTCATCTCTTTTAGGGAGCAGGCAGCTACTTACAGCACTGAGAGCAACTACACCTGCTACAGAGAATTTGTAGTAAGAAAGACGGATTTTAACGTTTTAAATATATCCACCCTGATTTATAAATGACTTGAGGGTTAGAAGAGCTGTCTGGCAATCCCCTGTCTTTTGCTTTTATTATTATATTACCATTTTGATTTATTGACATAAAATCTATTCTCTCTCCTGGTCCCACAGTGTTGTTGAAACAGATAGGTTCTTAAATAATAAATAATTATCAATTAATCCATCCTTTCTCACCTCCCAGAGAGGTAAGTGCTGCTGGAAGGGAGGAAGCATCCCACAGTCATCCTCTCCTTTATCAGTGGTGGGGTTGGATGCCCAAATCCTCTGTGTTTTTCAGGTGGGATGATTCAAATTTTCCAGAGGGAAAAGCCAAGCTGCAGGTTTTTCTTGTCTCTTCATTAAATTGTTTCACAAATGTCCCAGGAGCCTGATGACATTTTGTGTCCCACAAGCCCTGGAATAAATCAGAATTAATTGAGGAGTTTACACTCACCCTGCTCCAGGCACATAGAAGGATTTACCCCCAGAAAACTACCCCCAAAACTGAGGCTGAGGAATAAATGGAAAGAAAACAACTGGTGAGATGGAGGGCCTGGGAAAAATGAGGCATTATTTAGCTGGGGAGTTGCTACAAGTTCATGAAAAAAACCCCAAGGGATGTCCAAAACTGCAAATGAGATCCAAAAAAATGCCACGGAAAAGTCTTGGTCATGGGTGATGAAGTTGCTGTATCTGTTATATAAGAAAGACTGAGTTTAGCTAAAAACTAAACTTTTAGTTAAACCTGACTCTGAAATGGGAACTTGTTTCCACCCAAAGCTCTGCCGAGTCTTGTTGGTGTTTCTTGGCTACCAGGAAATTTGCACCTTCAAATATTTGCAGAACAAAATCACGGGGTGTGTAAGGGGGGTGGATCTTACTCTAAGGAAATAAATAACCTCTCTGGGTGTATTTATTGTAGTAAAGACTATCCCTGACCCGGGGTTATGCAGAACCCTAGCAGAATGTCTCATTTCCACGTGGTCCTGAACAATCATTTCCTGATAAGACACATCAAAACCTGACGTCATCTCCAACTTCTATCCATAACTTCCTAGAGCTCAGCCACCCTGAAAACTCTCACAGTTCCTTAGACAGCCTTGAAACATCATGTAAAGGCTGTAAATTCATCAAACCTGTGTCCAGTTCAGACTCTCACCATCCACAGGCACCGGGCTGCCACTGGAGGTGGGAATTCTGCTCAGCACAGCACATCCAACCTGAAAACCAGTCCTGATCAGCAACTTTTCTAAATCTTATTGCCTTCCCATGAAATCAGTCCTGAAAAAAATTTCAGAATTCCTACTCTAGGAATTTTTGAGGCCTCAAAAAAGCTCTTTTGTGTCCTGCCCATCTCTAATTTTCCACCTCCTGATGTCTATTTTCTCCCTGCTTATCTCACACAGAGCTGCGGCTCCTAAACATATCCACAGGAGATCTGGGAGCACATAACACCCTGGCAGTCTGTTCACATCAACATGCAAAGCTGGGAATGACCAAGAAAACAGGAGTTTGCTGCTCTGGGAGTCATCTCAGTATGCCCTGTGGTTAGACAATACCTGCAGTCTCCACGGGTGCAGTGTGGGATACAGGCTGGAGCGTGCCGTGGGAGTGATGCTCAGAGAGAGCTCAGAACTAACGGCTCAGAGAAACGGGGGAAGTGATGGAGTGTCAGAGCCAGGAAATTAGTTCCCTCATTTTCCTGTGCTGGCAGAGGGGACGGGTGAAGGAGTCATTTGCCACGTGGTCACGCATCCGGAAAGAGGAGCTGCACGGACTGCCTGCAGTTTTAAGAGGCAGGAAAATTGGAAAGCAAGCTGGCACACTGGCCAGACACAGATATTTTTCTGGTCCATCGTTGGAATATCGATGTATTTTCCAACCAAAATGATGATGTCTCGTTTTACTTCCCCTCCTCCTGCACCCACAAAACCTGCCTGTGTAATGCAGGCAATGGATCTGCAGGAAAAAGTTTTGTAGCTAGATGCTCCCGTTTCTAAGTGAGCCACCCTCTGGTGGCACCTCCCTCAGCCCTCCTGATACTCAGGGAATGATCCTTGCAGCATCCTCGCATCTCAGTGTGGTTTGTCACCTGAGTGCTCACCCATCGCGTGCAACCCAGATCTCCAGTGATGCTGAAGTACCTTGGAACAGGGGAAGGGGCAGAGACCTGCAGCTGCTCCAAAGTACCATCACCTAAATTTATTCCTCTCCGTGGGCTGCTTCAGTCCCCACATACAGTGAGATGGGGAGTGCAAAGTGCCCTGGGGAGGCACAAACTGGGAAATAACAAAGGACATGGCAAGGGATCCACCAGACTCTGCCCAAAACGTGACCTAATTCTTGCAAATGCCCTGTTCCCACACAAAGAGGTCCGGGAAGGAGTTTGCCAGATGGCAAAAGGAGGAGATGAATAAATCCAACATGGCACATGTGCAGCTGCAGAGAGCAAACAGCATCCGTGCATGGCCAGGAGGAAAAGGGACTGCTTTGGAGCAGAGCTGGGCAAGGAAAGGTGACATAAGCAAAGAAAACCCCCAGAGGTTTCTGTTACACCCCTGTGAACAGATCCGAGACCCCAGCTGGGTAAGAACAGGGGAGAGAATTAAATAAAAGCAGGGAGGGCTCAGCCCTGATGTGATTTCAACTGCATCAGTCCCAGCTGGATGCCAGCACTGTAGCATGCTTGAACATGGCAAAAGCATTAATAAGGGACAGAAGAGCATTAAAAGGAAATCTGTGTAGCCAGACAGCGGAAAGAGAAGAGAAGAGAAGAGAAGAGAAGAGAAGAGAAGAGAAGAGAAGAGAAGAGAAGAGGAGAGGGAAGGGAAGGGAAGGGAAAAGAAGAGTAAAGAAGAGAAGAGAAAGAGAAGGCAGAGTGTGAGAAAACATTGACAGGCAATAGAGAGGGAGGTTCAGTGAGAGGTGGTGAAGGTTAAAGATGAAAACAACAGCACCTAAAGGAAGTGGCCAAACTCCGCAGGAAGTTTTAACAGGATAAAAAAATAACTCACAGTTGACGAGGAGTTAAAAAAAATAAGTGGGAAGGCAAGGAAATGCTCCCCTAAAACACCTCGCATGGAGAGTGACCCATCTGGGAGAGGTGCAGGGGAGCTGCGCAGCCCTCAGGGCTGTGCCATCAACATTGTCCCTAGCAGCCAGGCAAGATTAAATCTTCACATCCTGGGAGGTTTGATTTGGGGATTTCTCCCCTCCATCCAGCTGCCATTCAGCAGTGATGGAGCAAGGGCACATCTCGGTGGCAAAGGGAGGAATGCCACCTCCCCAGCCGGGCTTGCCCTTGGTACCCATACCCAGATAACCTAATAAAGCAAGAGGAATTTGGGGGAAGGAATTCGTTCATCTTCAACACCTGGAGCTGGAAGAAATTCTCTGAGTGACAGTGAGATTACTGGGGACATGAAGCTGTGAGGGACCAGAAGATTCAGATGTGGTGGGTAGTTTCATCTAAAAAGAGAGGAAATCAGTTCATCACCTTGACATGTTAACACTGAGCCCTTTGCTTTTGAAATTAGAATTGAGAAGTGTCATTCATACCGATATTTAAATTTTTTTCTTCCTTGTATTCATCATCTTTACTGTCTTCCCCACTCTTATCCTCCTCTCCAGCACTCCTGCTCCAACTACCTTTCCCAAGCAAACATTTATAATTTCTTCCACCTTTCATTTAATTTTCAATCCTAAAAGTTGAATTACCATAAAAAATTACCATGAAAAACCATACCTAGGGTGTGGGAAGAAAAGCAAGTTCAAACCCTGGCATTTATTGACCTTTAAGCAATGGAAATACAGCTCTGATGCAAACCAGCATCTCCCACACTCTGCAGAAGCAACTTTGGATGCCAAAGTCTTCCAGTCTTCCCTGTAAATCCATCCCGAGAGAGGAGGATGCTTTGTGAAGCAGGTGTTGAAGTTTTTGGGAGCAGCCTTCACACCTGAGAGCTTGCACTGGGGATTTGTGTTGTTAAACAGCTGAAGAGAGGTGGCAGTTGGGGGTTGGAGGGGTTCCTTGTGGATGTAGGGATGTGGGACGCTGCCCCAGCCTCGGGGACCAGCTCAGACGTGTTCCGAATGTGCAGAACGGAACCCCGGGAATACTTGAGAACACTAGGTGGTGCTGAGGGCTCACGGAAAGGATCCCACGCTGTCACAAAGGGATGCTCCAGGGCGCGAGGGTGAAGGCCTGGGGGGCCAGGGGCTGCAGCCCCATTTTGGGGTTGGTTGGGAGTCCAGCTCCAGGGGTGAGAAGCTCCTTGTGTCACTTTGTCACATTCCTCCCTCTCCAAAGGCACTTGGCAGCAGCTGGACTGCCGCACTGGTTTCAGGAAGACCAGCTCTATCCCAGCCCCTTCCCCTACTTTCCCGGACCTCACATCCCTGTTTTGCCAATGGTAAAACGGAGCCACAAGAAGAGGCATTACCCAAGGCAATTCCCAACTCACCTGGCAGCATCTCTTTTCCAGAAAGGAGGTAGACTGCCTTTTGGGGAGCCCTGAAACAAATGTAAAAGGTTCAAACCGTCCTTTAAAAAATAAGGATTGTGACAAAATGCCCTTTTTCACCACGGATCTCTTTGCTGCTGCAGATTTTACGTGCATGGATGAGTTTTCCAGCACCCGGTGAGAAACAAGGGGGCTGCTAATTAGGGTGAAACCCACTTAGGGCTGCCGCCTTCTCCCCCTTCACCCCCATTCCTCCTCCTCCGCGGGCTCCGGTTACCCAGCGGGTCCATAAACAGCGTCTGAAATAATTGTGCAGTTGTCACCGCCGGGCAGGGGAGGGGGGACTATTTTAAAACGCCCAGCTTAGCCCAAAGGGCCGAGGAGATTGTGGCACGCCCCAGCTGTCCCCGCCGAGCGCGGGCGGGGACTTCAAAGTGCCAGGCAGGATGTGTGCGCGCCAGCCTGTCCTGGCCCACTCGGCCGGGGAAAGGAGCCAGGCTGGCCCGGGACGGGCTAATGGTGTTTTGACACGTTTCAAGAGCAATTGCTGGGACTCGGGAGATGTGGGGAGCAGCTGGAAGAGACCTGGGGGTGACGGAGGGAGGATAGGTGGGGGAGGTGGGGGTTAGGAGGGGGATGCAGATGTGGTGAGATTGTACATCTCTTTTGACTTCAGAAACCGGGGGCAAAAGCAAAGCAGGGAATTCTGCAGTGCCTCTTCTCTGGTGCTGCAAGTCTCAAACAGGGGAAACAGGGCTTCAAACTGAAAGACAGAAGGTTAGATTGGCTATTAGAAAAAAATCCTTCCCTGTGAAGGTGGGGAGGCCCTGGCACAGGGTGCCCAGAGCAGCTGTGGCTGCCCCTGGATCCCTGGAAGTGTCCAAGGTCAGGTTGGACAGGGCTTGGAGCACCCTGGGATAGTGAAAGGTGTCCCTGCACATGGCAGGGGGTGGAATGAGATGATCTCTAAGGTCTCTTCCAACCCAAACCATTCATTTTAGGATTCTGTGAACCCAAAGGGAAGCACATCTCATCAGAACATTTCTCCTTGTCCTGTACCATTTCTGACAGTGACACAAGTGACATCTCTGCTTATTGGGGCAAAGCTCAGAGTCTGGAAGAAGAGAGAAACACTAACAACTCCTAATCCCATGAGATAACCAAGCTTTGGCCATGCCTTGGCCATCCAGGCAGGGCTTCCCCATAGGTCCAGGAGAAGAGAGAAAACTTTGATGCTGCCTAATGTAAGAGCTGATGATTAAAGTATTATCAGTGCCCAACCTGCCATTCCCTCTGGTTAGCAAAGGGCTGGATGGCTGAGAAGACAAGGATGCTGTTGTCCTCTTGGCCTCTTCTTGTTCTACTGCTCTGCCTTCATGTGAGCAGGACCACCCTCCCAAGGTCAGGATGGTCACTGAGAGCTGAATCACAGAACCACAGAATGGTTTGGGTTGGAAGTGGCCTTAAAGATCATCTAATTCTCCTCCCCTGCCCTGGACAGAGACACCTTTCACTAGACCAGGTTGCTCAAGGCCACATCCAAACTTGGGCACTTCCAGGGATGGGGCATTAGCCTGCTAAAAATGGGAGGCAACTCTTCCAGATCTATCACCCAGCTCCCTGTTTTCCATCACTTCTCTGCAAGCCACTAAAGCCCACTGCCTGCACGCTTCCCACATTCACCTTTCCAGAGATGGTCAGCAGCAGATCCATCCCAGTGACCTTCCTATTTACTGTGTGGCACCACTGCCTTGGCCATCACGGTGAATTTACCCTCCCAGCCAACCTCCCCAGGAGTTGAACAGCCTAATGTAGAACAGCTCCTCTCGTCCGTGTGCTTCTTGTGCCTGCAAAGTGCTCCATGCACGGGCAGATGTGTGGGATGCCTTCAGCCTTGCACCCATCAGGATCGGCTTCCCAAAGCCATCTTCCATCCTTCCATGAATAATCTACTATTTCAGGTCTCATCTAAAGACCATCAAGGTTTTTCCTGCACATCCTGTACACCCAGAATTTCTGGATAAATGCGAGGTCCTATCCTGAACATTTGGTTAAATAGGCGGAAGTTTGGTGAATTGAAATGGGGCTTTACCTGAAGCCAGGACAAACCACTTGGGAACTTCATGACATCTCAGAGAGGCTGAAGACTCAGATCTCCCGCAGTGTGAACTCCGAGGGTTCTCAGAGCCAGGCAAGAGCTGTCTTTCAGCAGCTGTGATCCATTTATTAGGCGGGTTTGAACACCTCTGACGGGGGGATGGAGGCAGAGGGGGCAGACAAAGGTGGGGAAAAAATTGTGTTAATTACCAGTCCATTTGTATGACGTGAAGCTGCCCCGGTCCGTCATTTCATCCCCCTGAGCTGTGGTTTGCCAGGTTTTAAACTTTCATTCCGGAATCCCAGAGGGACCCGCGTTTCTCCGCATCGCCACAGGGACGGCAGCTGCAGCCGATTGCTCCCGTTAGAAGGGACCGCCGGCGCTCCAGAAACCATTTCGGCAGCATTTGTCGCAACAGCCTCTGCTAATCTCTCTTTCATTTGTAATTATTTTCTCACTCCGGCGCTCCGACACTGGAGCCTCCCAACCCGCCCCTGCAGCCGCGGGAGCATCGCCGGCCGCGCTCGGGGATGTCAGGGCGAGATAAAAAGGGATGCGGGGGCGGGAGTGGAGACGCTCTTGCGAGCAGGACGGAGGGCTTCAAACGGGCTGGGGCTCCTCCGGAGGCGATTGAAGTGGGCCGAGGGATGGGGCCGACAGCTTTGAGGCAGCCTGGGCCAGTACAGCCAAGAATAATTGAACAAATAGTTCATCTGGTGACCCAACAGCTGTAGGTAACAGGCGATTTCCAAAGGATTAGGGGTGAGCTGTGAAAGGGAGGTCCCACGGGAAGCCTAAAACCCTCATCTTGAATTCAACCAGCCAAGAACACATGTTGAAGCCTTTGACTGACTTTTAAAGCAACTTTTCTTCCCTCACCCCACCTCCTTTTTATCCAAACCATTCCACAAACCAGGACATTTAAGTTGTTGAAGCACAAGGCAGGAAAAATGGGGTCCATGGCAATGAGATGAATTAACAAGTGCTAGCTGATTCCTAAACTGGGTTTTCCTATTTTATTTTGATCTAATCCTGGCAGTAACATTATAATTTTTGCCCAGAATTTCCACTTACAGTGTTCACAGCAGTCACTAGCAAAGCAAGGAAGGATTGGAGATGACTTGTCAAGCAAAGCTGAGCCCCAGCATGAAGCTGGGTTGTGCTTTACCTTGCAGCCACTTCACATTGCAGCCTCCTCTTCCTCTGCCATGGCACAAACACCCAAAACAAACACTCTACACCCAGCTGTTGCTTCCCCCAGGGTAAGTCAGAGCAGGTTTAATCCCTAACCCCTCTGCTTTTGATTGCATGTGAATAGATACAGTGAGATATGAAGATAAGGCACATTGGGAGTGGGTTGCAGCTCAGCTATGGAAACTGCTTCTGTGTCCTGTCCCACGGAGTGCTCCAACCTCAACCTGAAGGATCATGTCTGAGATAGATCATTCCAACTGTACCTCACATTACCCTCTCTAAAGGCAGAGGCTGCATTGGCTCTGAACCAGGCCCTCCTAAACCTGTCTGAAAGACTGCTGGTTCTGACTTGGACCAAGATTATGGATTTTTCAGGCACAGTTGGCAAGGTCGGGAGCCTTCAGTAGCCAGGTCGCACATTGCTCAGAGGTTAAGTGACACAGAGATGTCACTGTAGAATCGGGGATTGCTCAGGGAAAGCCTCCAGCACACCTTGTACCCACTCTCAATCCACCAGCAGACACCCAGAAGAGTGAAACCCACTGAGCATTACCAGGGACGAGCCCACCATGGCCAGACAGACCCAGGATGTGCTGCTGGCTTAACCTCCCTCTCTCTTCCTCTGCTGCAGAGTCAAGACAACCAGTTTTGATTAAACAACTCATTTTCAAACAGCAATGAGATGAAACTCCATTTCCCAGCCAGAGGCAGGCTCTGGTCACCCACACGGCACAGCAGACCCTCCAAATCCAATGCCGAAATCATATACATGTATTCACCCCAAAACAACCCAAATCTGAAGTTCTCCCTATTTCCCCCCTTTGCCTAAACCACACCATATTTAATGATGAGGTCACAGCAGGTTCCTTCCAAGCCCTGATCTGCAGGAGACAAGAGGACAGAGCTGTGGGAAGTGCTCAGTGGCATCCCCTCATCCTTTCGCACCACTCCAGATCTGTCCTCAGGCTTCATTTGGACCAAGAGAGGGGGATAATGACCTAATCACTATTTTTAGAAAACTAGTCCTCTGTTGGGTATGTGCTTGGCAATCCACAGAGCTGCATCACCAGCAAGGAAACCTTTGGGGATTGGCACTCAGCAAGAAAATAAACTTTCAAGCCCTCGCCTTGCTGGTACAAAACTATTTTTTACTGCCTTTTCACCAGAGCATTATTCAGGCTAGTTTTAAATTCATAGGCAGTGAGAGCACCCTGTAAAATTATAGCAATTTCGAATTTATTTTTATTGTAGAGGGAAAAATAGGACAAATTCTGGAGGACAGATTTGCTGGGGGTTATTAAACCCAGAGCTCTGCAGGCAGTTCAGTTTAGGGAGGTTGTAAAACACTGACTCCTGAAAACTGCACAATTTACCAGAAAAAAAAAAGACTGTTCTGTGCCATATTTTACAAGGATGCACAGCCCAAAATTGTCCCTTTTCTTGGTGTTCAGTGAATCTGCAGTTTCTGCTGGGTCTCAGCTTGTAAGTAGAAGGGATGAGTGTGGAGGGGCTAAAGTTCCTCAGAGCCTTGGATGAGTCACCCAGCACTAAACCCATTCTTGTCAACTTCTATGTTTGGTGGATGGGGGTAGTTTCTAGAGAAAGCCAAGTTCAAGGCAGTTCTAGTAGACTTCAATACATAAACCACAGTTCAAGTGGAAAAAGGGGGTAAAAAATCCCACTTTTAAATTATGGGCTGACAAGAGCTTAATGGTAAGTCTCATTTGTTGGATTTTTTTTTTCAAGTACCATTCAGTTACTCCACTCACTGGAGAGACCTTAAATTGAATCTCAGCCCTAGAAAATGCATTACTTACTGCTGAGCTGATGTCACTGCCAAAGAATTTTCTGTCAGCTTAAGCTGTCTGCAGCAACATGCCAGTTGCACGTTCAAGATCTTTCCCTATTTGTGGAGTGAAATTCCTTGTGTTGGTTCCTCACTTTTCCCCCTTTCCCCACATTTTTATTGAATTCCTTTTTGCGGGTGGGATGTGCCGCTAGAGCTGAGGGGACTGAAGGAAGCAGTGGTTCCTTGCAAATTTCTATGGTTGATACAAATGGGAAATGTTCATGTGTCGTGGAATGGTTTGGGTTGGAAGGGATCATGTGCAGGGACACCTTCCCCTATCCCAGGGTGCTCCAAGCCCTGTCCAACCTGACCTTGGACACTTCCAGGGATCCAGGGGCAGCCACAGCTGCTCTGGGCACCCTGTGCCAGGGCCTCCCCACCCTCACAGGGAAGGATTTCTTTCTAATAGCCAACCTAAACTTATGTTTTTTGCTTTAAAACCATTCCCCCTTGTCCTGTCAATCCAGGCCCTTGTCAAAAGACCAGGCAGACTGAAATAATTTGAAGGCTTCACTTTAAAGCACCCTCAGCTTTGCTTGAGCTTCAGTAGAAATGAAGCATCCTCATTACTTCATAAGCCCAAATCTTAATTTCTTTGTTTCTCACTGTGGATTTTTTCCTGTCTCCCCATTCTGGTACCCAAACCCCAGCAGTGTCCCCTCTTACCATCCCCCTTCATCTTCTGCCAAAAGGCAGCCAGCACACTACTCACTACTAGTTTTTCCTTGGCCCTTGAGACTCATTATCCACTTTTCTTCTTGACAGTGCTTTTAAATCAGGACTTTTCCACATTTCCACCCCAGTTATTCCTTTCTGTGGCTGTAATAGCTTTGCTTTTTACCCTGTTTGCACCAAGAGAGCAAAGAACGGCTTTTTACCATTTGAATGCAGAACCGTTTCAATCTTTTGAGCATTGGCTTCACCCAAACACCAGTTTTGTTTTAAAAAAAAACAAGGATGAAAAAAATTCAGCAGGTGTTTATACGGAACTTTATGCCACCAAAACTGCCAGAGAGGAAAAATTGCCACAACCCCACAGTTTGCCTCCAAGGGATGAGGGAAGTACATGAACCCAGTGTGGGGACCAGAACCTTTCTGATTAATAAACTTAATTAACTTCAATAAAAGGAGAAAAGGAGGTCAAGAAACTTTTGCCCCAAGATATCTCACAAAGCCACTGAATTACCTTTATAGGTACTTCCAACTTACTGAGGTCTGGAAAACACAAATTCCAGCCAAGCACAAGCAGGGAAAGGAGCGGACTTGGGTTCCCCTTCCAGCCCCAGAGGTGCCCTGTCCGGGAAGTTTTCGTCTGGGGCAGGGATGAAACTGGCTGCCTACCAGGTTTCTTTCAGCTCTTGCAGGAAAGGCAGCCTGTCCCTGACTCACGTTTTGGTAGCTGCTACCACAGAGGGGTTTCACCTGGAGGTACTTGGAAACACCAAGGCCATTGACCATGCTCATCTCCCATCCCCTCGAGGCTCTGCTGCCCTGGCTCAGAGAAAACCCTGGAAATCAGGTAAAACCACTGATATTCTGGGATTATTGCATATTTTCAGCCTAGTAGGAGACAGCGGGTTCAGTCACAATACTATCTAGTGTTTTTATAACACCCCTCTCACCCACCCCTGTTTAACTTTTAAAAGGACCTATCAAATCTGCCTTGACTTGGATAATTTTCCCAGTCTCCCAAGCCCTAAAGCCTTGTAGCTCATTGCCATTAAACAGGGCTAGCATGGAGGTACCCCCACAGGTGCCAAGGGAGAAGCTCTGAAGAGCAGTTATGCAAAGCCCAGAAAGGTTTCACATCCTAGTGAAATTAGTCAGATTTACCATCACAGCAGTGTGCGAGCACCTGGTGTCTGGCCCTCAGTACATATTTGAAGTATCACATGGAATATGGGAAATGTACTAAACCATTTCTGTAGTGCCCTGGGCTCTTTTTGTGGTTATTTCCTGAAGCCTGATCAATAAAAATGCACAGTAAGGGGGTCTCAACCTACTTTTGGTAACACAGCTCGAAGCCAGGGCTTTGCAAACTTTTTTCCCATCTCCAAGGAGGACAAATGCAGCAAGCCAGCATTTTTGCCAACCCTTTCACTCCCATCTTATTTCACAACCCCTCTGTCTCCCTCCTATCATCCTCTCTCCCTGCACGTACAGTTGCTGGTGTCTTCCCAAACAGATGCACACCTGCAAGAAAAGTTGGCATCTTCTCTTTCCAAGCTGTCATAAAGTCAAATAGTTTATGAGTCTATTGATGACAGATAAATTAATTGCAGAAAGTATGAATGACTTAATATTTTGTGTGCTAATATCTTTTTTTTTCCCTTCTCTTAAATCCACATCATGTATAAGATATATCTCAGGCTATTTGGGTCATGTTCAGATTCCCATGTCTCACCAACTACTTAAGGTGGCAGAAGATGCCCTGTGGCTTTTGAGCTCCTGGATTTGATGTTTTAAGCATGCAACACAACTTTTTTGGAAAGGTTCTTAATAAACTTTGCTCAGTCTAGTCTAAGGATGAAAGGAGCAGGGACTTTTGCGGAAGATTTTTGCTGGGTGTGAAAGCACTCCCGAATCCCATGGTTCTCACCAGGTTCATGCTACCCTGCTTAATCTCAAGGCTTGGGCTCTCTTTGTAGCCAGCAGATGAACAGGAGGTAATTCAAACTGCCCTGATCATCTTTGACATCAGCAGTCTTTTTTTGGTGGCTACCAGGTTTTGGTTTACCTGCATCCCTGGGCAAGTCCTTGTGGACTCAGAGAGAACCCAAACCATCGATGTGGATGACCCGGATAAGATGGTGTAAGCCCAGGTTGGATCTGCCCTGTCATTCCTGCATGTATTGATGACTAACCCATTACTACCCAGACAGAGATCTCTAGTCAATATATTAGATCATTGCCTGATATTGATCCAACAAGCCTCAATTATCCACTTAGATTTAAATGAATTTCAGTGTGTGGATTGAGGACAGTCATCTGTGTGTTTTGTGCAACAGAGTACTGATGAGCAGTCAGAAAACACGACATCTGAAGAATGAGTAAGATGGTGTTGCTCAGCTGAGAAAAGGGTGGCTGCAGAGGGAGGGCTCACTAAAGCCATGCAAAAATACTTAAGTGAGGTAGAGAAATAACCTCTACTGACTCTCAATAAGTTGAGTAAGGAATAAAACGAAAATGGAACAAAGGGGTTCAGACTGAACTTTGAGGAACATCTAAGTATAATGAAGAAACAGAAGAGATTCATCACAGAAATATAGAATTTGAACCATTGATGGGTTTTAAGGATAGGAGAGACAAAACCGTCAAACACAAGGCAGGTAAGTAAGGTGGTGTTTCAAGGCTGCTCTCCATCTCTGCTTTATAAAGTGGCTAGAAATCATTTGGCCCCAACACTGTCAATATCGGGACTGAAGTGGATATTTATAGCTAGACATGTTCTTAACTGGTCTGCAGATCTTGCACTGCTAAAATCAATGGCAGATATTATAAGAACAGCCCTCCTCTTTTCTTTGATCTGTCATTAAAGTAGGAAAACACAGCAGGAATGTTACTGAGAAATAAGAACTAGGATGGTTATGTTGCCTCTGATCTCAAATCTTCACTGGACTTTAGAAGAAGTTCTGAAACTGAACACCCAGTGACGTATTTGGTCTGAGAATGTGATTCCTTACTCGAGCTGAATGATGTCACCCTGCCATTAGGGACAGAACGAGTTATGAGCAGTCACAAATGAGAGTGTTGCTCCTATACACCAGCACTAGATTGTTGACTCTGCAGTGCTACCCAAAGTGGATTCTGAGACCATCGCCAACTCTGTTACTGATGGATTTCCCCTGAATTCTGCCACTGATTCCCACAGTCCTTGTCAAACCACTTCACTTCTCCCACTTTCCAGAACGGAGGTGCATTATAAAGCTTGGCACAACTCCTGGTTTGGGCAGCACTTTACCAACACCATTTGGGCTAAAAGGAATCTCATTGCTCTGCATTTGCAACAGATTTTGCTCAGTGTGGTAACCCACCATGGGTGAATTCCAAAGTTTTGTTGCAATAACTGTTAACTGGGTCTGGGCTTTTCCAAGGGAATAATTATTTAAATGAGAAGGAGCAAGTTCCTCCCCACTTGCTATTTAGCCCTTGGGATGTCAACAGAAAACAAGTCCCAAGTGGCAGAGGCCAAAGCACGAGCCAAGCAAGCACAGCAAGGTGTCTGCCCCGCTTTCAGGAAGGACAATTTGTTCTGGTAGAAATGTACTGACCTTAGGGGTGTTCATTTGGGCTTAGGCTGGGGGGTCTGGAGGGAAATATGTGTCCCTGCCTCTAGAGCCATTCCACCTTAAAGGAAAATAAATAAAGAAAAGCTTTGAAATCGGATGAGAACAAAGCCAATGGAAGAGAATCCGGAGGACTGTGCTGTAGAAGACACTCTTGCTGTAAAGTGACTTTTGATGATTGCTGGAAAAGTGCCGGAGTGTATTTTGGGAGAGAGGGGAAGAAAAAAAAATCTATGACCTAATGTTTCTGGAACCCATCCACCAACCTGGGTGCCCTGTGGCTGTTTAAATTTTTTATCTGCCTTTCCAACAGGCGTTTCACAATGGGGATTGTTTTGTGTGTGCAAGGCAGGGAGAGCGAGGCTGCGCCCTGTCAAGGGCCCTCTCTGGTCTCTGGCTTGGATGCTCTTGTTCAGGTGAAGAGCAGATAACACCTCTCCAGCCACTTCATCATCAACTGTCACAACCTGAAGACCTCATTAGGATGGAGACATGAAGAAGGGCGATAATTAAATCAAGATGTAATTAGAAAGATGTGCTGTAGATTTACTGCTACTACTCTGCTACTATTGTAAAACAGAAATAGAAGGAGAAAAATTCTAAAGGCAAAGTATGAGTAATGAGAGAATGCAGTTATTTATGCGAGCATATGTCATTTGTGCTACGTTTTAATATATAAATATATCTGGGAGGATCCTATGAAGTCTGTGTCTGGGTGAAGTTTCCTAGATGTGTTTTCCCATGGAGAATGATGCTGTGATCTCAGTTCCTACTAGCAAATGCTGCTGTCTTTGTGCTTCATGCCATGCAGGATCATGATCTGAGTCTCTTGAGGACAAAAAACCGAAGCAGGAGCAGCAGTAAGATATAAGTGGTAAAAGACAAAGTAATTCAGTAATCAGGAGTTCATGTAGCACAAGGTGCTTCTGCCAGTTTCCAGAAAAATCTTCTCTTCAAATGTGCTACTATAGATTAATTCAAAGCTTTTGGCTTAGTGTAGGAATTAATAGTTTTCCTTGCTGGTTGGAGCTTAGCAAGAAGCTGGTCTTGATGCCAATTACATTTGCTTCTGGCTGTAAAACCAGTGTGACCATATTAACCACTTCCTGCTCGCTGGATTGCAAAGTCATCCATGATTTGGGTAGGGTCGATGCACTTAGGGAAAAATAATCTGTGCACTTTTGAGTTAAAATCTTTCAGCTTGTCTAACTTGTCCTGGCCAAGAAATATCTATAAACTGGTGGTCCAAATAACTCCACTGTTTATAACCTGCTGGCCCAAACCTGCTTCTCTGTTGTCTGAGTACCCTGTTTGTAGGAGGGGAGTGGCCCAACCCAGGTGCCCGGTACTGTTACTGCTCTTGCCCTCTTTGCTCTGGAAAAGGGCATTCATCTACCTAACACTCCTGCTCCAGGATGAGGGCTGTGCTGGAATTCATCCTGTGTGGCAGAGGCTCTCCCCTACTCTGCCCTTATGAGACCTCACCTGGGGAGCTGCCTCCAGCTCTGGGATCCCAGCATGGAAAGGACGTCCACCTGCTGGAGCGAGTCCAGAAGAGGCCACGGAGCTGCTCCCAGAGCTGGAACCCCTCTGCTCTGGAGCCAGGCTGAGAGAGCTGGGGGTGCTCACCTGGAGAGGAGGAGGCTCCAGGGAGAGCTCAGAGCCCCTTCCAGGGCCTAAAGGGGCTCCAGGAGAGCTGGACAGGGACTGGGGACAAGGGATGGAGGGACAGGACACAGAGAATGGCTTCCAGTGCCAGAGGGCAGGGCTGGATGGGATACTGGGAAGGAATTGTTCCCTGGGAGGGTGGGGAGGCCCTGGCACAGGGTGCCCAGAGCAGCTGTGGCTGCCCCTGGATCCCTGGAAGTGTCCAAGGTCAGGTTGGACAGGGCTCGGAGCAGCCTGGGACAGTGGAAGGTGTCCCCGCCCATGGCAGGGTTGGAATGTGATGAGCTTTAAGGCCCCTTCCAACCCAAACAAGTCTGTGTTTCTGCCACCATATCTGTGCTCTGAACCAGCCTCAGCCCCTCCTGATTCAGCTTTACAGAGATGTCTCAGGCTGAAGCTCTGCTTTAGGGATGAGGCTGATGAGGGCTTGCTGTGTGGGGTGACACAAAGCATCTTCAGTGCCTGGTGCCTGCACTGGGCCACTCTGTGATTCCCGTGGGGCTGGGGGACACTGGCACCATCCGGATGAATTTGTGGGTCTCAGGGGTGCTGGGCTTTGGACCTGATCTCCAGACATCTGTGAGGGTTCAGTCTGGACATGTGCAGAGACAACTTGGAGCACGAATCTTTACCTTGTAACCTCCCTGCCCTCACTGTCTTGCCCTTTCAGCTCAGACTTGAGCTGTGTGAGCCCACATTTTCCATTTGATTTTACAGCCTGTGGGGCTGTTTGTACAAGATTGGCTGGTAGGGATGTGAGCAGATTACAAATCAGAGGGAAGGAATTTGCTCCAGAAAATGCAATGGCAGCAGTGGCTCCCACTGAAACCTTCATCAGATGTAATTAAACAAAGGTTCATATTAGAAAAATGCTTGTACTTGCTGGCTCCCCTAGGCTGAACTGGCTCTTGTTTCCCCATCAATTAACTCTTTCAGGCTCAATCTATGCACAGACAACCAGTGAATCCCCCTGGCAAAGCACAGCTAGCTGCTTTCCTCAGCCCAGGCACTGCAGCAAGCTCAGCCCTCTGGTCTCCCACATGAAATGGGAGTGACAGCACCAGCTAATGCAAGACCACAGGAGCCTGAAATAGCACCTTTCATCCCATTTTTAAGTTCCACGACACTGGTAAAGCAACAGCAGTGATGGCAGTTTCAGCCACCACTTAAAGACACAGGAGATGGAGATGGCTATGACATTGGAGACACTGGACCCCACGCCTAACTCTCTGCAGCTGATGGAAAGCAGCCAGGACATGAATTATTAGGTGCAAATGTCACATTTTCCAGCTTTCCAGCACTTAGTTTCTCCCTGCAGTTCCACGGTTTTCCCTGTTAAATGGGGGCAGTAGCTCATTGCTACAGCAAGCTGTCCTCCTCCTCCTCCTTCTCGGGACCTGCATCCGGGGGATGCTCCAGGGGAAGGCAAAGGCTTCAGGCAAAGCATCACTGTTGGGAGAGGGGCAGGAGCGCTCAGGGACGATTTATGAATGCCACCCGGTGAAAGGTATGCTCAGCATCTGCCCACAGCCGAGGAAAAGTAAGCGGGGAGAAAACGACATCTCAAAGTCACCCTGCAGCAAACAACTGAGGGCTGTCAGAGACAGCAGAGAGACCTTGAGGGCTTCCCATTTCCCTCACCAACCTGCAAAATTTGGGTCAAAAAGGGTTGAAACTCGAAGGATACAGAAGATCAAAAGGATGACAATGTTCACAAAGGAAGAGCAGGGACCAGAGATGCTTTGGGGAGCAGGTTGAGACCAAAGCAGCCCTGGAGCATTGAAAAAAAGTTGACAGGCAGTGAGAACAAGTCCTTTTTCCTCCCAAAATACCTTTTTCTCTAAAAATTAAATTGATAAGTAAATGTCACCTTCCTGCCAGAGCTCCTCGCTGCTGCTGGGTCTGGCACGAGTTGCTGTGGTGCAGGGCTGGGGCTAAGAGTGGGAGAATTAAGCAGCAATGGGCTCCAAATGTGAAGCCCAAATAGGCCCCAGGTTCAAGTAAGGGCTTGTGAGGGGGATTAGTTGTGTGACACGAGCACACTGACCCTGATAACCCCTGGGAGGGGGGTCAGGGCCTCTGCTCCCACGGAACCCACGTGTCCCTGGTTGTGTCCCCACTGAAGGAAAGGAGGCTGTGGGTCAGGTCATGGGTGCATGACCAGCCAAGAGAGCAGAAGCTAGTCCTTAATTCATTGCAGGCTTTTCTGGGACCTCTTAATCATTTCATCTCATCCCCGTCCATATTTCAGTTACTTTTTGTAAACTGGTGGTGCAAAAGCATTTTCTACCTCAGAACCATTCTGCCTTTCTGTGTGGTCTGGGGCAAACCATGTAACCTCTCAGTGACTCTGTTTACCAGCCGCCACAGCAGTGAGCACAGCATTTACCTCATCAGGGGTTGAGAGGCTTAATTATTCCCAGACGGATGGATGCTGCATAAGCGCAAAGTGTTACGATGACTAAATCTTCCTGGAGGTGCCTCGAATATCTCTGATTAGTTTGTTTATCCCCCAGATTCTGTACCATGGGCATGACAAAGATTACAAGGAGCATGTTTAAGCAGGGGCACTGCTGCCGTGCCAGATACCTCCAGGTCAGAGAGAAACACATGATGGAAAACCAATTAATTTTTTACAGCAAGAAAAATAGCTACAGGATTAAGAAGCATTAATTATTTATTGAACTGCTGCCTTTGCAGAAAAAAAAAAAAGAGTTTATACATACCTATATCTCTCTCTATATAAAATAATCACTCATTGCACATAACAGGGTAATAACTTCAGTAATCTGAACTCCTGTTTTGATACCGTTCTTTTTTCAGAGGTCAATTAAAATAATGACAGCAAAAATACTTAGGAGCCTCAGGAAGAAAAAACCTAGCACAATAATGGCAGGGGGTTGAGTTATGGAATATTTAGCCCACGGTGCTTGGTTCTAGTCTCCCTGGTATGAAGTGCTGAACTTCTGTGTGTGTCTAAGTTCCTAGTAGCTGTGGATCTGCCCCAAGATGCAGATGAGATCCAAGTATCAGAGATGGAGAAGAGCCAGGGCAACTTAGCAGATCAGGTTGCAAGGTGGACACTGGCCATGAGCACCTCACTGTCCCAGAGATGGGATGCAAACACTGGATTAAATGGATTTGCTGCAGTCACCTTCCTGCTGGTAATCCTGGAATCCCAGAATGGTTTGGGTTGGAAGAGCCCTTAAAGCTCATCACATCCCAACCCTGCCATGGCAGGGACACCTTCCACTGTCCCAGGCTGCTCCAAGCCCCGTCCGACCTGGCCTTGGACACTGCCAGGGATCCAGGAGCAGCCACAGCTGCTCTGGGCACCCTGTGCCAGGGCCTCCCCACCCTCCCAGGGAACAATTCCTTCCCAATATCCCATCCAGCCCTGCCCTCTGGCAGTCGGAAGCCATTCCCTGTGTCCTGTCCCTCCATCCCTTATCCAAAGTCCATCTTCATCTCTCTTGGATCCCCTTTAGGCCCTGGAAGGAGTTCTAAGATCTCCCTGGAGTCTTCTTCAGGCTGAATCTTGGTAATTCAGCACTACTAAAGCTTAATCACCTCTGATTTCCTGCCTGGATGTACCTTGAGATGCCACTGGTGTCTTCTACAGACCTGTGCTGAGCACCTCGTGCTGTGGTTCACAGGCTGCCCAGAGAAACTGTGGCTGCCCCATCCCTGGAAGTGTCCCAGGCCAGGTTGGACGGGGCTTGGAGCAGCCTGGGATAGTGGAAGGTGTCCCTGCCCATGGCAGGGGGTGGGACTGGATGGGCTTTAAGGTCCCTTCCCACTCAAACCATTCTGCGATTCTGAGTCCTGCCCACATATCTGGGGTAGGATTAGCTGCACAAGGCAGATTCCTCGGGGATCCTGTTGGTGTCCTTGTGCAATCCACAAAATGCAAACTTAGAGGGACATGAGAAGCAGAATATGTTTTAATCCAGGTCCTCCAAACTGGAGTTTGCCACATGCACACATGCCTGGGGAGAGGGGCACCTCCAAGCATTTCCCAGGAATGGCCCTGTCCAGAGGAAACTGAGAACCAAGAGCCAAGCCAGGGCCATCAGGACAGTGACTGGGCACAAGACTGAGGTGAGCAGCAATCCCCTACAGACCCCCAGCGAGCACACCCAAGCACCATTCATCTCAGAGGGCCCCTCACCCACTAGGACTTCTCAGGCTATGTGGCAATAACCCTTTTATCCAGGTGCCTGGTGGATTTGGGGGCTCTTCCCCACTGGAGCTCTTGTCAGAACTTCAAAGAGCTGCACTAAGGTCACCTCTTGGTCCAACCAGTGAGTCAACAGGTGGAACTTTGTATGATCCCATCCCATGGGACAAGAGTACATCACCTAGGTTCCACAGCCAGGGCTGACCTGTTCATAGATAAATAATTTATTTGCAGAAAACCTTTTTTATTCCTAATGCAAGAGAGGAAAAAATTCAGATTTCCTTCTCTGGGCACCCACTGGAGCCACTTCAGCAAGTTCAGTGCTTCAAAGAGCTCGGGTGTCTGCAGAGACCTGTTTGCTATGTTTTCAACTCAAAACTCCACTCTGCATCCTCTCTCATGTGCGAAACTCACCATCCTCAGCCCTGCCCATACACTCCATGCAGGAGGCTTCTCTGTCTTACTCTCTTTCACTGCCTAAAAGGGCTTAGACCAATCCTTCTACTGACCCTGATTATTTTTGGCCAAAAGTAACACAATAATTTGTGCAGTAACATCAGTAATTATTGATACAGAACTGCAGTAATTAACAACCAGGGACAATAATTAGGCACTTTCCTCCTTAGGATGGGAAATGGCAAAGAACAACTGGGTTTGCTCAGTCAAGTTGAAGCCCATGAGGATGAAGGTTTGATGACTGGAGCAGAGCTAAACACTTTGGCTAATGGGAACAAACCTGGCTTCTGAATTTTTGGAAACCAAGCCCACATTTTGGCACGGTGTCTCTGACCACAGGAACTTCAGGTTTCCTTCCTCTCCAATCAGGATGTGCAAAAGCCAAGGAAATGCCCCGAAACTCTTAATCTGTTTTTGGGGTCTTTTTGCAGACACACTGAGATGGTCTGATTTGAGCCTGGTTCAACTTTGGGCAAAGCTGCCAGGAGGTGGAGAAGATAAAACAGGAGGAATTTCTGATGGCTCTTCTCCGTAAGTCTTTCCAGCTCTGTCTTCACTTCCCTTGCAGTTATGCAGCAACAAAGGTTTTTCTTCTGTGGTTTTTTAATGCGCTGCCAGGGGCAGGGCTGTCCTGACCATGGAAGTCCCTGTGACCACCTGCCTGTCACCCTCTGTTACAGATTTTGCATTTTATAGCACCAGGTTTTCCTACATGTGACCAATCTGTTTTCCAAAGTGCTCACTGCGAGGCAGGGAACCCATCCACCCTCAAACCAGCCAACCACACCAAGCTCCCAACAGCTTCTGCCAACAGTGTCTGGGCAAAATCCACCCTGGGCTGTTGGCCAAGGTCAACAAAAAAGCCAACAAGGAGTTTTTTTATCATCATGAGGCTCTGGGTTATCCCAATAACCAGTGGAGCACTCAAAAGACTTCCACCAGACTTTTTTGGGGGTAAAAAGGTAGAGATCGGGAGGAGGCTGTGTCCCATGAGAAAAAGGAATTAAATGTCAGACTATTTCTTCTCTGTATCAAGAAGGATTAATTTCCTAGGATTCCCCTGCAGGGAGAAGCAAGTCAGTCAGAGTAGTCCTGGTCTTGATACAGAGGCACAATCCTGGGGTTTCCAAGGAAACAACAAGAGACAAAAGTTTGATTCATAAAAGCTTCGGGAAGAAGAG
The DNA here is from genome assembly GCA_013397725.1 of Rhagologus leucostigma. Lineage (NCBI taxonomy): Eukaryota > Metazoa > Chordata > Aves > Passeriformes > Rhagologus > Rhagologus leucostigma. Next base: position 49,862 of record VZTD01003131.1, read on the forward strand.
GGGGGAGAGGAGATGATGATGATGATGATGATGATGATGATAATAATAATAATAATAATGCCTTAGGGTGATTTCATAACATTAATAGGTAATGTAGACAATTATGTAGGCTTATTTTATTTCAGCAAAGTGCAGGTGGTGAGCTACATCTCCTCGCAGGTGCTTTTCCAATTAGCTGTACGTCTTCTACGCAAATAAATGGCCGAGCGCCAAAGCTCCATACCACTGGCAACAGACTAATCCAAACTAATCCCGAGGACTCATCTTGCTTCATGTTAAAGCAACTAGAGTCTATTTTATTTATTATCTCTTGAAAGATCTTTCCTCTTCTTGGAAAAACAAGGAGGACTATTTCACAGCGGAGGCCATAAATGCACTTCACTTGGCATTTGGTAAGGGCTGGAAGACTATCTCTGCCTGGATTCAGTTGCTTATTACCATTATGTAATAGCAGATGAATATCCTGTTCTGCATTTGCTAAATGTTTTCTTTTAATAATCAACTCATATCCACATAATGGGACAGCTTATGCAATCGGCCGCCTCATGAGCTCTTCGGGGAGACATCTGTTTTTCAGCATTGTTAATTACCACCATTGGATCATTAAAATGTATTTATTTACTTTTGTTATTACAACTGGGCGAGCCCTACTCCTTAGCAGAGGGGCCGGCTGGTAAAACCGCCTGGCGTAGGCAAGGTGTGGGCAGGAATTATCCCAGGTAGCCACACACACACATACACCAGCATCCACCAGGCACGCGGGGCTTGATGTGAGGCCTTGCTCCTCCCAAAGCATGGATGGTGACGTGGGTACAGAGCAGATGGGCGGGAGAAACGGGGGACAGCCATCCCTGCTGACACGGTTGTTCATTTTACATTCAATCCCAGCAGAAACATCCATGCTCATCCTGTAGGATGGATTTCGTGGAACATCACTACCAACCTTTTGACTTCTGGAGGTCAGGTGCTGGGAATTCTCACAATGACACTTCAGTGCTGAGGGCTCAGCAGCTCCCTGATATTTGACCTGAGGAAAGGGCCAAAAATGCTCAATTTTGACCTGATGCAGGGCATTTTACAACCCACCCACATCTTTGGATATTCTTTGCCAGACCTCTGCTGTTTCTTAGCAGCATCTTTGGGGAAAGGAAGGTTTTCTTCTCAGTTTTCCAAAGGAGCTAACTTATCCTATGACTAAGCAAGTTGCTGCCAGAGGCTCTCAGAGGACCTTCAGTCCCTAATTCCCATTAATTTCCCTCAACTGTCAGCCCCTTACACCATGGACCACTTACACAACATTGAGACCCTCATGCTGGAACCACAGTCCTGGGGGTTGGAATTAGATTCTCTTTGAGGTCCCTTCCCACTCAACGCAATCTAGGATTCTGTGTTGGTCACTAAAACCCCTTAAATCCTCCTTCTATCAGGGTTTACTCAGGCACCAGCTCTGGGTCACCTGCAAATCCCCAGGGACTCTGCCCAACTTTGGACACTCCTGGCATTCCCATCAGTTCTTGGAGAACCCTTTAAAAAAATCCAATCACCTCCCCAGGCTTTTGAAATGATGACCCCAGGTTGGTGGGGAAGAGGAGGCTGCCAGGATAAGGCTGCCTGACATCATCTGGATGTGGTCCAGGACCATCAGACACCTGTTGAGCCTTCCAGTGTAATTCCACGGCAGCTGCTGCCCTAACCCACAAGTGCACAAGCGGGAACATGAGTTGTTTGGATCACTTGCCTCCAACATTGTTCTCTGAAGTGTTTGAAAAAGGCCTAATGAAAAGTGACTCAGAAATAACTGACAAGTGCCAGCCTCACCTTTATTGTTTCATCAAAATGGGAAAGACAGTGAAGGAGAAGAGTCAACCTTCTCTACAAGAACCACTGTCCCAACTTGTCTGCAACTTGCAGGCTGAGTGAAATGTTGACACAGGGTTGACAGGGCTGCTTGATTTATGAACAGCTCAAAGGAGGGGGAAAGAAAGGGAGAAGAATTAAACATTATAAATCAATGAGTAACATCCATAACCCTGAAGTGCTTGTTGTAAACAATACAAAACACTGGCCTAATTTTTATAAGTGTAATTTACGACAAGCAATTCCTTCCAAATGAGAGAATTTAAAAAGAAAAAAACGTCACTTGTTAGAATGTCATTAATTCAATCAGATGAGAAGTAAGCCAGCCATTGTTCCTAATGGTGGAAAATTTCATGGGAGCTAATTGCTCCTCTGTGGTGCCTCTCAGGGTGTCTGCACTGACGCCTGTTGGTGCTGGAGGAGAACCAGGCTGGAGGTGAGAGCAATGAGGGCACGGCCAGACCCTCAGCTCTGCCCAGCCCTTGGGACAGCCCTGGGTACCACCCTGCCTGGCTGGAAACCTGCTCCCAGGTGTGCAGCTGGCTTCATCCCAGCATCTCCCAGCTCACTTTCTCTCCAGGGACTTCTCCAGAGCCTGGAGAAATACGTCCATGTGATGATCCAGCCTCTTGGGCAGTGAGGGGATCAGGGTAATACCAGGTCAGATAACTTCCAGCACAACCTGAGTAGTGTGGGAAAGCCAAGGGTGCTAAACCTGTTCCCAAATTCAGGAGTGATGCCCAGTCTGACAGCTGAGGGGTACTTTGCAGCTGCAGCTCCGCTGTGCAGCTCAACAAACCCTGCTGACATGGGAATTAAAACTCCTGTGGCAAGGAGATGACATGAAGTCAATCCAGATAATCCTGCTGTTACCTCTGCCTGCCTCACTGCTCACCATCAACCAAATCTTCTCCAGCTGGTATTCCCCACCTTCAGTGCTCAAAGCTGGAAGATTAAAGCAGCAAACAGTACTATGGAGAAACAAACCCAAAACTATTTTCCATGTTGTGCAAGCATAGAACAAGGAATGGCCTCTTCTCATCCGAAAGACCTTTCAGTGCAAACAGCAAAGCGAGAGATGGAGAGAAAAAGGATGTTTTCACACAGACTATCATGCCAGGAACGAACCAGTGGTCCAGGACATTACTATCCCACCTGTGGTTTAAATTAATCTGTTTTAATTTGTGCCACAGCACATTAGGAGAGCACATCACAGCACTTCAGATGGGGGATGGGGCAGAGCACCATCATCCTCTCCAAAAAACCATGTGCATTTACACCAAGGCAGGATTCAAGTGACATGGTTTGCAGAAGCAGGAATCAAACCCCAACTGAATTCCTAACCCAGAGCCTTGCTCACAAGAACGTCTTTGTGTTTATCCCCAGCGTTTTCATGGCAAAGCTCGTCTCTCCAGGCCTGCTGTTTGCCTTCAGGTGATTAACAGATTCCAGAGTGCTTGGGGATGGAAAGTTCTTCATATATAAATAAAAGGATCTAACAGAGGTGTAATAAGACTGTAATTAATTAACGTTTGCAGAACACCGTGAGAGGCACAACGAAATGCGCTCGCAAAATGCAAGGTATTAAGGCAGAAAACGTATTATTGTTGGCACTCCGGGGAGCATTAGCGCAGCTCTTTGAGCTCTATCTTCTCACCTTCCCTGCTGTTTCACAACTGTTATTCCTCCCAAAGGGAAGTGGGGTGCGAAACCTGATGATTTGCTTGCCAGCAAACTGCTCCTTCATTACGGGAGGTAATGACGGAGCTGCGCGAGGACACGGAGCAGGTAGGGTGGTGCTGGGGCACGGAGTGCTGGGTGTGCAGAGCTCAGGTGCGTGGCAGGACCTGGTCTTGACTGTGGGATAAACACACAGCCAGACCAGGGCTCTCCCACTTTAAAATTAATCTTTTAAAATTAATTAAGAGAGCAAGAAATGCCTCACCAGGGACATTGCTGATCTTTGCCACAGACATCTTCACTTCCAAATCTGCACATCATCTTCAAGCAGCAAATTCAGCATCAAATTTTAGGGGTTTGGCCCTTCTGTCCCTGAACCCCTGTTTAATACTTGCAAGCTGCAGGCACTGCAAGTGATTTAAAGGTTGGACAGCCTCAGTACACAGAATTTCAGAGTGGTACAGGTTGGAAGAGATCTTAAAGCTCATCCAGTCCTACCCACTTCAAGGGGCAGGGACACCTTCCACTATCCCAGGGTGCGCCAAGCCCCATCCAGCCTGGCCTTGGACACTTCCAGGAATGGGACAGCCACAGCTTCTCTGTGCCAGGGCCTCACCCCCCACCACAGGGAAGAATTTCTTCCCAATATCTAACTTAGACCCACCCTCTTTTAGAATCTCTTACTGTTTTTTTACAGTAAGACGTGACAATGGTTCAATACAGGACAGAAAGCTTTCTAAGCTCTAAGCTGCTCCTAAGCTGCTCCCACACATTCAAATGCAAATATCAGGACTGAGCTAATCATGACTGAGTATCAAGAGGGGGGAAAAAACCTCTATGGACTGTTCAGCTGCACTGAGCCAGAGTCTGTCCTTGTGCAAATCATAGAGGCACATATATAGCAAAGTTAAGATTAAAGATTTCCTACAAACAGCTAAGACTAAATATTTGTTTCACCAGGGGTATTTGGAGAGTGGATGAAAGCACTCTTAGCAGGTACATGGACACGTGCACCTTACACACATACACAAATACACACATACATGCATTAACACTGAAGGTGGGGACAGCTGTGCCCGCTGGAGGGCCTGGAAAGCAAAATAAACCTATTTCCACTGTATCTTGGAGGGAAGGAACTGACACAGCAAGTTGCATTATAGACTCTTCACAGATTGAGCAATGACATTTGTTTTTCTGGTAAGCTCTTAAATGCTTTGAAAGAGGTGAAACACGATCTATCTAAAACATGAGCTTAGAGTCATCAACTCTAAAGCCACCCTCTCAATTACACTTACAAACAGCATTTTCCTCCACAGAATTAGAAACAGTCTCCATAATCCCTTAGCCATTGCAGCAGAGTGATCCCACGCCTGCATGCAGGGTGGGGGATCACTTGGATGAGGGAACTGCACAGACATAACTCGAGATGGCACCAGAAATGCTGCTGGCAAAAGAGGGAAGACTTTGCCACAACAGATGCGCTGACCACGGAGCCTGATCACATCCCCTTGCTGGGTATCAGGGGGCTCCTCTGCCAGCCTGATCACACTCTGCTGGCCCCCATCCCTGCCCTGCTATATTTGGGAGGGATAAAGTAGGAAGGCAAGGAGGAACCCACCCAGACAAACTAAAGCATTCTGTGCTGTCAAAGCCTTTACCAAGTTGCAAAGCCTTCAGCCCATCTTCCCAGCACTGGTAAGATGGGGCTTGGAGTGGTCTAGAGGAAGGAGTCCCTGCCCATGGCAGGGGGGTTGGAACTGGGTGGCCTTTAAGGTCCCTTCCAACCCAAATTGTTCTAGGATTCTATATACTGGGAGGGAGCAGAGGAGCCCAACAGACATGGTCAGAGGACCAGGGAACATGAACTATGTAAAGAAATGAAAGAAATTAATTTCCACTGATCCTCAATTTCAGACCGTGAAGCTGCAACAAACCCAACACCACAACCTGGCTGCCAGAAGAAATCTCTCTCAACCTGCCTGCCATGGCAAATGTTGCATGGGAAACCACAAAACCTAAGAGCTGCAAGAGCTTCGTGGCCGCAACAACTTAAACGATGGATCAGGATGTGTAACACTTGTGGAGGACACTTGGCTGCACCTGGCCAGCCCAGGACAGCGAAGCAAACCCCAGATCCATGTCTGAACAAGCTTCATGGACCTCTGCGTGGCCAACTACACCTTTTACCCACAAACAATCTTTTATCTAAATTTCTCCTTCTCACATGGGTCTCGTGTCTCACCTACCCAAACAAGCCTGTCTTTGGCAGGCCAGCCCCAGGAGGGAGAGTGGAAGACAGCTTGACTGCCAATATCTAATCATAATTTGGGATCCAGAAAGCTACTTATCTCAGGAATTGCTTAATAATGCACTTAGTGTGTGAAGTATTATCACTGTGTATAATTAAATACAGAGAGTTACAGGGAGGGAGATAAGGATCCAGTGCAAACGGACAAGGAGGAAGGTAATTGAGATCTGGGCTTCTGTTCTGCCAGCTACTCACCTAGATCACTGTGAATTGCCCCAACACGTGTGCCTGGAGAAAAGGACTTGGAAAGTGGGAAGGGAGAGGGGGGAAGTCACTCCCTCTTGCCCTATCTGCCCCCCCTCCTCTGTTTCCATGAACAGTGCCCACAAAATCCACAGTGTATTGGTTTGGCACGGCCTGGTTTTAGGTAGCAGGGGAGCCGCAGAGATGGCTCCTGTGAGAAGCTGCTGGGAGCTTCCCACCATGTCCAGCAGAGCCAGTGGCTGACGGCTCTGAAGATGGACATGCTGCTGGCCAGAACTGGGCCAATGAAAGAGGCTGGTAACGCCTCTGTGATGTAATTTTAAGAAGAAAATCAAAACAAAGTCACAAGATTTTGGGATTCTAGCCAGAGAAGAGGAGGAGGTGAGAACATGTGAGGGAAACAACACGGAGACACCAAGGTCAGTGCAGAAGGAGAGGCAGGAGGTGCTCCAGGCGCGGGAGCTGAGATGCCTCTGCAGGCCGTAGTGATGACCATGGTGAGGCAGCTGTGCCCCTGCAGCCCCTGGGGATCCCCGGGGGATGCAGAGATCCACCCGCAGCCCCTGGGGATCCACGGGGGATGCAGAGAT
>VZTD01003131.1:56894-145378 GCA_013397725.1 Rhagologus leucostigma
CTCACGCTGCAGCAGGTGTGGTTTGGCTGCTGCTCGTGAGAGTGGACCCACGCCAGGGAAGCTGATGGAGAACTGTCTCCCGTGGGAGGGACCCTACGGTGCAGCAGGAGAAGACTCCTCTCCCGGAGCAGTGGAAGGAAATCTCGGTGATGAACTGACCAAACCCCCCTGCCCTGTCTCCCTATGCTGTCGGTGGGAAGGAGGGAGGGGCTGGGAAGGGGAAGGTGTTTTTGAGGGCTTATTTTACTTCTCATTATCCTCCTCTGATTCTGTTACTAATAAATTCACTTTTCAACTTAAGCTGAGCCTGTTTCGCCCTTGAAGTGTTTCTCTCGGTCCTTATCTCACTCATGAAGCCTTCGTTAATTTTTTTTTTTTCTTTTTCCCTCCTCTGCCCAGCTGTGGGTGAACGAGCGGCTCTCGTGGGTGCCTGGCACTGGGCCATTGTCAAACCACGACACACAGGAAGCCCTGGAGTGCAACGGGGAAATTGGTGCACAGGAACAATGAAGCCCTGGGGTGTGAATTATTTAGTGCTGTGGAAGAACAATTAAGCTCTGTGAGGTATTTAGTCCAGCCCTATGGCAGATGGAAGTTGGAAAGTGCAGGCGAGGTGTGACACACAGGGGATGAGTCGTGCCCAACCCCCAGCAGCCCCAAATTGCTGCTTTGACTCAAGGGACAAAAAAAAGTATCTGTTGTGATATTGAAAACACCCTGAGGATTTGCACAGGGGATTAGTACCAACCTGTAGTTGAGCATTTCACCCCCTTTAAGAAGGGGTGACATAAAATCCCAGAATGGTTTGAGTTGGAAGAGCCCTTAAAGCCTATCCAGTCCCACCCCCTCCCCTGGGCAGGGACACCTCCCACTGTCCCAGGTTGCTCCAAGCCCCGTCCAGCCTGGCCTTGGGTACTTCCAGGGATCCAGGGGCAGCCACAGCTGCTCTGGGCACCATGTGCCAGGGCCTGCCACCCTCATAGGGAACAATTCCATCCCAGTATCCCATCTGTCCCTGCCCTCTGGCAGTGTAAATGCAACACCCCAAGTCCTGCTGCCTTTGAGTCGAGCTGGCAGGTTGCAGGAGGTTTAACATCCCTTCTTGAGGAGAGAGGAAATGCCACCAGGGCTGATTTATTTTGTTGCTTTGCTGGCAGGGGATGTGGAGAAAACAAGGAAAAAAGAAGGGAAAAGAGCAGGAAAATGGAGGAGAATACAAATGAGAGTAGAGGTCCCAGCATGACATTTCTGCAGTGGTGCTGCCAGAACTTGTGATAACATTGCTCAGCTTGTGGCAGAAAGGGGTTATCCTCATACCCCAGTTCTTGGTTACATGAGCATTTGCAGCACTATGAGTTAGGATATTTCTTGTGGAACCCATAAACCCTTAGAGACCCTCTGTGCCAAGCACTGAGACAACACAAACCCAAACAAGCAAATCCCTCTTCAGAGGGGCAGTGCAGAGGGAGCAGACAGCCTTCGCATGTGCAAGGAGGAGAGAATGAGTGGAGAAGAGCAGCTATTGCCCACCATTATTTTCCAGTCTTTTGTGCCCATGGAAAAAAAATTAGAAAACGTGCCTGGAATGGCACAAGGAATAGTGGAAATGCAGTAAACGACCTGAAACTTATTTCTCCAAGCCCTATATTGTCTCTTCCTCAATATTAGGATGTGTCTCAATTGACACTTCCTAATTACAGCATCCAGTTGCAGCATCATAATCAAGGTGAGCAGTGAACCTGAGAGTAAAGCTCTTCAAACATGGAGGCTCTAGGCCAGCCTCCCCAAACATCCCCAAGTGTGGCTTGGGTTGAAGGGGACCTTAAAGCCCATCCAGTCCCACCCCCTGCCATGGGCTGGGACACATTCCACTAGCCCAGGCTGTTCCAAGACCTGTCCAACCTGGCCTGCAGAAGCATTTCGAAAGCCAGAGGATTGTTCACCTTTTCTTCACCCAAGGACACTGAAAGAATAAGCAAACAAAAAAGTCAAGGGAAGAGGAAAATGGTTCAAGACCCCTTGGCAAGACAAGCAGTAAGTGAGCACCAGGCTTGTACAACAAATTCATCAAGGAACAAAACAAAGGTGTAAGACGGGAAGGAGAAAATACTTATTTGCCTTTTTTTCTAGAGTCCTTTTCCCTTTCAGGCAAATAATATTTATGCCATGGGGTTTTGACAGTCCTCTGGAAAACACACAAAGCCTTTTTGTTCCCACTTGCCTCCTAGGTGGGAGGACCGGTGGAGCAGCTCTGAGGAATGAGGGTGAAAACCAATGACCCAGAGCTGCTATTTAAAGGGAGAAGAGGAGAAGGAGTGAGGAACAGGGCAGGAGGGCCAAAGCTATGCAAGGGAGAGTAGAGTTCCAGAGCCAGGATTTCTGGACGTGTCCCTTCCAAACCAGTCCACTCTAGTTTGGAACAGCATCCCATCCCTCCTGACTCCAAAGGACCTGCATTGCCTCAAAACCCACTCCTGAGCCACCAACTAAAATTTATCTACAAACATCATCGGGTCAGGATTTCACTTGCACAACAAATTCCTGGGAATTTCTAATGGTGGACTTTAAGCCCTGTTAAATCACAAGGATCTGCAGGAAATCTTGAGTGACGATGTTGGTTCCTTCCAACCAGGCATTTAGGACACGATAAATTTGGTATGAACTTAAACTTCCTCCCATGGGGAGCTCAGCAAGCTGAAAAGCACTTTTAAGACAAATTCAGAGTGATGTAATGGATATGTGACTAAAGTAGTGGGGTTTAGGTAAACCTTAATCCTTAATAGATTACAAATAATTCATATGTAAGGGGTTATAAAGACTATCTGGATACTTCTAATAACTAAATGGCTGAGTGAGAAGAGGAAAGAAGAGATAAGGAAACCAATTAGATGTAAATTTAAATAGGAGACCAGCTTAACAGCCCCTAGAAATGCTCATTATTTTGGGAAACGCTGGCCTGATGGAATTAAAATGCTCCATGGGAAGAGGACAGGTTTCTAAAGCATGGGAAATTTTTGAGGTGGACAGAAGGAAATGAGGAACTGGCTTGAGATGAAGTTTTTTCGTTTTGTGGGGAAAATAAAAAGATCGTAATATGAAAGTTAAACATTTTGAAGGGCTCAGATTGATCCTTTTTCAACATTTGAGGCTTTTTCTACAGCAGTGCTTTTAATAAAGTTATAGCTAATGGCTTTATCAGTAAAGCACTGACTTATCAACAAGGATTTCTGCTTGAAAAAGGAAGCTTTTGGTGAAAAACCAGGGCTGTTAACATTGAGCATTCATTTTTTTTAAAAAGACGTTTCAATTTTTTTTTTTCAGCTTGATTGCTCAATAATTCTCAAATGCAACATAATTCAATTATCCCAGACTCCCAGCATTCCCTTACCAAGTGGGATGTCTAGAGCATAAATGGTCATGGGCTGTTTGCCCCAGCAAACACCCACTAAGGAAAGGTTTTCCACTCATTAATCCACCCTAAAGTCCCTATGCACAGCGGGGGATTTACTGTAACCTGGGCAGGACATCACAAAGGGGTTTGCAGGATTTGGGATGTGCCACTCAACATTTGACTGTCACGCTCAGCATGCCAGGCACCCATCTGGGCCTGCGAGGGCTTTGCCTCACTTGCGACATCTGGAACCTGGAGTCTCTCCAGTGCCACTGACCCAGGTTGGTCACCCCATCATTCTGCAGGAAAGTTGCTCTGAGCCACTGACCCATCTGAGACTAGCAGGAAAATAAGCACAGGATTTTCAAAACCACCACACTTTGCTTTCTGAACACAGTGTCACACTCAAAATCCTGAAATAATTTGTGCCGGAAGGGATCTTAAATCTCATCCAGTGCTACCCCCTGGGGTAGAGTCTCTGGACTCGCTCCAGCAGCTCCACGTCCCCCTGCTGTTCGGGGTCGCAGAGCTGAATTCAGCTCTGCAGGAGGGGTCTCCCCAGAGCAGATGGGCAGAATCCCCCCTCATGTGCTGCCCATGCTGTGGGATGAGTTCAGGTCATGGTCAGACTTCTGGGGTCACATGAAGTCTCTCATCCACCAACACCCCACTCCTTCATGCTGCTTTCAAAATCCGCCCCTTTCCTTATGTGTTATAAATCACCTGTTTTCTTCCACACTGCCCCTCCTGCCACTGCCAGGGCTGGGGGACCCACCACCAACACAGACATCGACACTGCGAGGAAGGACAGAGTCAGCGCCCCTTCCCTCCCTCCTTCCCTCCCTCCCTCTCTCCCCCTCCCCCACTCCCTCCCAAAACTAATCTTTCATGACCCACCGGTACATTTTAGCAGGTGATGGATCTGGGGGCGGATAATTCTGCTTTCTGGTTAATTAATCCAGTGTTACAAGAGCAATGAGAGTCTAATGCCCAGTCCTAATCCCCCTGCAATAACATTGCATTCTGCCTTCCAAGGCAGAGCCACTTGTTGGGGTGCAACTGGGGTATTTTGGATCACAGAGGCTGCTGATTCCTAGTGCCATTCCTGCTGCTCATGCTTTATTAGCCATAATTTGATATGTTACCCGCCCCGTACACTTGATCTAAGCCCAAAATATTGTTTTACAACATTAATTAAAAAGCATTGACACTGAATGCTTGGTTCACATGCTCCGATGTGATTTACGGGTTGTGTTTAATTACCCGACAACTGTGATTTACCACATCTACCTGGTAGGTACCATGTGGATTTAAATCAATTAATGTTTGGTGGCTTTAGTGTACCTCGCTGGGGAAGGAGGAAGGGTATCTCATGAACACTAAACTCCAGACACATGAAAAAAAAAAAGATATTTCAGGCATCTAAACTGCAAACAAGATAATGTGACCTGGGCAGAGTCCCACAGCAGCTGTTTGTGGAGCATTGCTTTATTAAGGATCTTGGTGACTTTTCATGGAAGGTTTAACTAATTAGCTGAGTAGGCCTTCAATAAACGAGACACCAAGTTATGTTTAGCTTTAATTACACAGTAGCCCTGTTCAGTTGCTCAAAGTCAGACATGTGCTTAAGTGTTTTGCTGAATTAGGGTCAGTGTGAATACACAACTCCTGTAAGCATCTAGGAAGGTGTGCTGACATTCATTTAGTGAATGCAGATTTGCAGCTGGGGAAAAAAATATCCGGAAAAATAATGAAGAAAGAGAGCAGCTGGAGCCTTGGCTCAGAAGGGGCACTGTGAGAAGCACCTCCTGTTGATGATCCCAGTCACTTTAGCAGGATAACATTCACATTTGGGGCAGCTTGCTCTGGCATATGCCCTGGTGCAGTAAGATTTCCTGTTCCAGGAAGAGAAGGTTATTGCAGACGGCCTGGAAGGATGGAGAATTTTGCCAGGTGTCCTCTTACCAGCTTTGTCCCATCACAGTCCTCCTCTTTATCCCTCTCCTTCCCCTTTCCCACCTTGTTCCCACCACAGGCTCTATGTTCTCCCACTCACATTCTCTCCTGCTCCTATTTCCACCTCCAGTCCAGCCCTCTCCTTCCAGCACAGTAATTTTAAGTGCAGAGCCCTCTCACCCCAAATGCCAACTAATCCTTCCAGTGCAGCCTCCTCCATCTCACATTGCAAACAGCAATTTGCTCCTTCTGATTTTCACCCTCCGCTTTCCTTCCCCGGGAGCCCTGGGAGCTCAGCAGAGCAAGTGGGTCACAACCAGTGTCACAACTCTGTCCTTTCTGCACCCAGCTGCAGGGATACCCTGTATCCTTCTTTTACACAGGTGTTGGGTCCTAAATCCAGCCAGGACCGAGGGAATGGGTTCCTCTCACCACTGCAGATAAGTCTTCTCTTCCTTGTCACTCCTCCACCCACTGTCTCTAAAGGACCCCTGTGCTGAACTAATCCATTCCCCCCCTCCAGCACAAAGTCCCAGAACCCATTCCCAGCCCCCCTTATATTTATTCTCATGTTTCATTCTTTTGACCCAAATCCTGGATTTTCCTTCCCAGGTGATCTTTCCAGCTCCTCACCTTCCCGTTACCTTCAGCAGCTCTCACTTACCTTCTCTGCTTGATTTTTCCCCATTATTTTCCTCCAGTCCAAGCACACCCTGATTTATATCCCTCGTCCTTCCCAGCTCCCACCCATCCCCAGTTCCTTGTCATTAAAAACCTCGTTGAACACACTTTTGGCAATTGCTGCCCCAGCTCCTCTCTTCCCTCCTCTGTCATTTGCCCTCCTCTTCCTGACACAAAATATTTCAATCCCATTAAATCAACATTTCCCAAAACAAAGAGGGTCAGTATTCAGGTGGAAAATTTCTTTAAAAAATAAACATCTTTGCTCTCCAGATGAATACGTGTTAGCGAATTGTTTCCCAGCTACCCTGTTTATGTAACCTTGAAGCTATTTTGTACAATCCTTTAGTTCTGACAACTCAAGATTTGTTATGAACTAATATTTTAAAATCAAAATAACTCAGAGGTACAAGAGATTGTTACAGATCACTCAGACAATCTGTGCAGGGAGAAGCAACATTTATAATTTATATTTTTTTTAAGAAGAAAGACTTTTCCTGGGTTACCTTATCTTCAACTCTTGTGTAAAGCAAACCCACTCCCTTTCCAATTTGATGGCCTTTAGGAAGTTGAAAATATACACATTGATACACACGTATTGTCTTTCTACCTGGCGTTTCTATGTGAATAAAGGGCTTTGAGCCAAAACCAATCAGATAAAATCTTTCAGGAACTTTTACAATGTCACATACTTGTGCAAATCGCCAGCGTGTTTATAGCAACAGGCACCACAACAGAGCTCTGTGCTCAGTCAGAGTGGGCAACCTCCTCCATCTGTTTTGTGCCTGTATTTACATGTGGCACCAGGCGAGACATCACCTGGCACAGCACAGAGGAGCTCAGAGGGGTGGGGAAATCACTGCTCTTCACTCACCCCCCACCCTAAGACCCCGAACGGGCCATGGACACGTCTGCAGGAACAGATGGAGTAGCACAGCTGTCACACCAACCAAACATGATGGTTTAGGACAACAGGAAACTGCCTCAAGTTGTGCCAGGAGAGGTTTAGGTAACATATTAGGAAACGTTTCTTCCCCAGAAGGGCTGTCCAGCCTTGGCACAGCTGCCCAGGGCAGTGGTGGACTCACCATCCTTGGAGTGATTTAAAGCTGTGTGGATGAGGCACTTGGGGACATCATTTAGTGGTGGGATTGGCAGTGCTGGGGAATGGTTGAGCTTGATGATCTCAGAGATTTTTCCAATTAAATAATTCCATGGTTCTATGCTTTTGGGTCCTTTTGTAGCAAACCGCTGGGCTGCTGCACCAATTCCTCCCTCTCTGTGCAGGAGAGTAAACAAGACTTAATCATGTCACTGAAAGTGCTGTGAACTGTCAAAGACCTGGAAATCCTGGAGCGTAAGATCCAGCCCAAGAAGGAAATATTACTATGCATGATGGTGTGTAACCACCTTGGTAAGGAGTTGCCCAATGCTACATGGAGAAATTGTCTTTCAGGTTGTGTTAAGATAAAGGGGGAAAATACACTTCTTTTAGAATGCAAATTCTTTTAGAATGCAAATTCCTACCAAAATAATTATTCTAGAATAGCTAATCTGATAAATAACCAAAACCAGACAGCTTCTGTGTCCTGTAAGGATGGGGTTTCATGATTTTTGGGGATTCCTAGGCATGTTGTTGGCTGTTTTGCCAGACAGCACCTAAAATGGTGGTTTTCCACCAAGCTGGGCCAGACAGAAACATAAATAACATCTGTGAGGATGAGATGGAAGTGATTAATTTGAATTTTCTTTCATGGAAAATGGGCTGGAAGGATAAAGCCAAAACATTATAACCTTAAACAACTTCCTACCAACAGTGGGAATTTTACCCAATACATTGATTTCTTCATGGAATAAATGACCTGCTCTAATATTTCTATCTGTCAATGGAAATTACTTTCCAAGAAGCTGAGTAGAGTCTATTTTCTTCTCAAAGGACAGGTCCTTTCTCTTTCACACATTTCAGCGAGGCAGGAGGTGGAACCTTCACCTGCCAGGGGTGAGTGCTGCCAATGCAGATGTCTATCAACAGGTAAAATGAGTCCCCAGGCAGTGCAGGCTGATGGGAGCTCAGCTCTAGGCTTTAAAATGGGAGGGAGAAGTGTCCGGATTGCATGGGGGAGCCTGGGAAAGACAAGCGTGATTTATTGCACTAAATCACACAAATAAAGGTAAGTGAGTGACTCAAGCATGTGCTTGCCTTCGCAGGGGTCAGCACAGCAGAGAGGCACATCCCTCTTCCCACCTGGTGGAAAACTGCCCCGGGAAATCCTCCCAGGATCCAATTGCTGTTCTGGGGAACATCACGTTAAGCCAATTTATTTCATTTCCAGTCCCTTGGGATTCCAGATGAACAATCAAAGGGGTGAAAAGGGAAGCTCCACCCAAGTTTGTATTTCACAGGATGAGGCACTTTATGAACTGACAGTGGAAGGAGCCTGAGGTGCAGTGAGGGCCAGTACAGAGCCCACATGAGCTCTGAGTTTTGATTAATTACCCCAGCAGAATTTTCTTTCTCTCGCCGTTGAATTAACTGCCTGGGTGGAGGAGATGCTCCTGGCCAAGAAGGAAGTTGAGAAAAAACACCCCCTCCCTAGCCTGCAAACTCCTCTCCTACTGAAAAACTCTTTGCAAAAATAATTTTTGAAAGGCTCTGCCAAGTGGGTTTTAAACAATAATTAGCTGGGGACGGGCTATGAAGATGAAAAAGTGCCATTAAAAGGAGAAATGCTTCACTCCACCACCTTTGGGAGCAATGCTGTCCCAGTGTGGGAGGAGAGGAGAAAGCACCAAGAGCTCACTTGCCAAACCCCGCTCTCCTTACTCAGAGGAAATTTTTAAATTGCCACCCACACAAATTCAACCCCCTGTGACTCATTGCCACAGAGAATGAGATCAGCTTTAAAGCAACCGGAACCTGAACACAATAAAGGTTGTCTCCTAAGTTCTTCACTCATAGACGGCACCTTGTCCAGATTTTCTCACCTACTGCAAGAGGTAGAAATGTTCTGATTTATTTACTTCTTCACTTCTCCCAGGAAACAAGGCTCTCGGGAGATCCCATGACTCTTAGAGCCAAGGATTTCTGGATAAACACCTATTCTCAACACACAGCAAAAAGAATCCCAGAGCTGGCAGAGGCCTCATGTCGTGGGACCACTGCCCATGTGGGAATGAGAGCTCTGGGCTGTGATCAGCTCCAGCTCGGGATGCTTCACTCATTCCTGGCTCTCCTCCCACTGCTCCATTCCCAGCTCAAACCCAATGGTGGAGGACAGAGAGAGGATTTAACACCTGAACCAACTTCCTACCAGCTGCTGTTGTAGAGCAAGATCAGGCTATGAATCATGGACCGCTCTGGATTTTGGACAAGGAGATAATTCCCAGAGGGATTCTGAAGCTTAGCTTCAAGCTTAGGGTCTCTCAACCTCTATGTTGTTGGTTTGGGTTTTTTTTTACATTACCCCTTTGGGCTCAGGGTTCTAATTACTTTTCATTCCTTTTTTCTTTAATGATTTGGAACTATTTGAGTGACAGATCTTTTCTTAAAACATTGTTATCAGAAAGCATCCAGGAGCGGGCAGGGCTAGAGCTCCACTCAGGGTTTCCATGCCTCAGGGAAGCTTTTCCTGGCTCTCACCTGGCCTCTGAAGAGCAGAGGTTTGGTATGCAGGCTTGGGGAAAGAGAAAGAAAAACATGGTTGTCCCAAAAGTTTGGTAGGACAATGAATGTCCGTTACAGCAGAGAGGGAAGTGGTGAGGCAAAGGAGAGATCCTTCAAGAGCTTCTTCTCATCCCTTCTCCCTGGCAGGAGAGCTGTGATCAAGAAGGACATGGCGTGGGCAGCTGATGCCACATTCACCTTATTCCTTGTCCGTGTGGTGACCACCTACACAGCAAAGAGCTGTTTCCTCTCCTCCTGATCCCACGCTCCAGGCACCCAACCAAACCTGGGGGTGGTCATGTCTTGGAGCCTTCTTTTGGAGCATGGCTTTGCAGGAGTCATTTTTCCATGCTTCCGTCTCTCCTCCTGCTTTGTCCATTGTGACCGTGAGTTCTGTGGGACAAGAAACCTGCAATGGTCCATCACTCCTGGTACTCCTGGTTAGTGCCATCATGGTTTCTTCTGACATAGACACTGCACAGAAAAGTCTGTAGAATATATTCCATGGGAGGTCAAATCAATGGCTCATGGATCTGATGCAAAATGAGGTTTTACCAATCAATCCTTTTTTTCTTCCTCGCTAACTGCATATTTCTTCCACTTTTCTTTAAAGATCACTCTAACGTGAGACTTGAAGCACTGGGCCCAGAACCTGAAATAATTCTGCTTAAAAAGGTCTCACCTGAGGTTGTTATAGGGTTGCTGCATGTCTTCTCCAACCTCTCCCATCTTCCATGGCACATTCTGGCTGCAATTTCCAGGAAACCGGGCAAGAAAATCCATCCACTGTTCCCAGCTCACCTCGCCCAGGGGTTTTGGGATGGTGGGATCAAGTGCCCAACACCAACTGCTCTGTGCCAGAGCACACACTTGACACGGCCCCACTTTCCAGCCCTCCCAGGCTGATGTGGTTTCTGCCCAGCTAAGTCAATATACACCCAATGGCTGTGGGAAAAGGTTAAAAAAAACCCTGATTTGCTCTCTCTTGCCTCTTCATGAAGCAATTCCAATTATTTAACGGATTAAATAAGCCTGACAGCCACAAGGAGCCCCTTTGAAGAGAGGAGACAGCACTTCAGACAGCACTTCAAATACTGGAGGTATTTGGTGGGTCAGGTTTTGGCAGAGGGGCATCACCAGCATCCAGGGTTGGCTGTGCCATCCCTCTGCTGCTCTTCTGCTGGAGCAGAAGAAGATTGGAAAGGGGGGAACTTCTGAGTTTTTGATTCTGCTGCTGTGAGTCTCACTTTTCCTGAAACTGGATGCAGGGCCTGGTTGAGGCATAGGGCTAAGCACCTTTCCTAGAGGTCACCTATCTTTCAGGAGATCAGTTTTTTGGGAAGTCAATGTGCATCTTCAGTGATGAAAGATATGAGCAGAAAAATTCTGCCTGACATGCAGCGACCTCACCGAAGTCCTGGGGATGTCCCCGCCTCTGTCACCATGCCAGGGGCTGCCAAGCAGAAGCTCCATCCCATCTTCTTGTTCTTCAGTGCATGTTCTCAAATTGTTTTTTCCAAAACAAAAACGATTACTGGGGCTTTTTCCTCCTTTATTTTGCTTGGCTGGGTCACTTCTGTTTATTGCTCGTTCCTGGGTTTATCTCTGCTCCCAAACATTTGGAGACAGGCTCTGTGAGTGGGGACTTCTGGACAGGCACTGCCTGTTGAGGCTCCACCTGAGACCCCAGACGGTGGGAAAAATTCAGCCAAGACAGCCAGGACAGCCAAGACAGACTTCACTTTCCCTGATTCTTCCAGGAAAGTCATTATTATCATTACTACTAGTATAAATATTACTTTTATTAATACTGTTGTTTTCTTGTACTGAAATACACACTTCAGGATTTTTTCCCAACAAAAATAATATGTCTGTTTTTGAGGGGAACTCATGGACTAAGAAAGCAATGGGACAAAAACCACCTAAAAATTTCAGAGTGTGGTGAAGCAGTTGGATGGGAAGGAGCCTGGGAAGGAGCTGGGAGCAAAGGTGCTTAGGTTGGAGGCTTTGCACTTGAGTGAGAGATGTCAGGGGAGAAATACAAATAGAGAGGGAGAGAAAATAAATGAGAAGAACTTTTCCTGCACCTTTGTTCACCCATAAAACCAGAGAAGCAGAGTCATGTACACCATGTGTGCCAAGGGAAAGGGGAGGAGAGAAAAACTGACAGCATCGCCAGCTCAATGAGATCTTCAGTAAAAAAACAAATGACCTTTTGTGCTGTCTGGGGAGAAATTCTTCCATCATCTTTATGAATTTCCACCTTTAGCAACAGCTAAATAGCCTTGCATATCTACCATCAAGACACTAACAGCCATGCCATAAATCTTAACCCTGAACTATCATTATTTGCTGGAGAAAATGAATGGTTTGCTGTGCACATGAAAAAAAGAGCAAAGCTTCTGAAAGAGGAGACCTTTTCAGGCTGAGTGTCCTCCCTGGACCCGCTCCTACTTGTTGAACACTTCTTGCATGCTCAGCTCTTAGAAATATCCATGGAAATGCGATATTTTCTATCTCTTAAAACTTTTATTATCTTGATATCATCTGTCGCTTGCAACAGTGAGTCAGGTTGGGAAACACTGGGCGGTCAAGTCTCAGCCACTCATCTGCAAAATGGAGTTAAGGAATAAACACTGGAGGTTCTTGGGGTCCCATAAATTACAATAATTGGGGTTAAACACATTGATACACTCAGAAAAAGTGCCCAATGCTTTTCCCTTCCCCCTCTGCCCCACGGAGGACACAGCCCAGGTAGATGTGGGAGCCAGTCCCCAGTGCTGGCTCTGGGGCAGCTGGAATGTGATTTAATTCCTTCCCTCTCATTACCACTTCCTGAGCCCGGGTGCCTACGAGCCCTGAGGGACAGCAGGGGATGAGGGGAAACATTAGTTTCTTAACAAATTCTTGTGTCATCTTCTTGACAGCACCTTTAAATGCTGGATGACACTCAGGAATGATGTGGCTTAACCTCAAGGGTTCAAGCGAGGGAGCATTTCCCTTTGCCAAAGAGCAGCAGTAATCGCTGGAGAAGAAATCCATTCCAGCTCTCCCTGCCAGCAGCCACCGAGTGCTTCACCCACGTGGCAGGGACACATCTGGGGCTCCCTGCTCCCTACAGGAGCTGTGCTACCTCTGGAGTACCACTGATTTTGGAAGAGTGTCAGGATGGTTGGTCTTAATGGGCTTTTCCAACCTTAATGATTCCCTGATTCTCTATGCGTGGATGAAGGGGATATCATACATTTCCCAAAATTAGTACCTTTCCACGAAGGTGATGTGACAGACTGTGGACACTCCCATAACCTGCTGCAAACGGGAAAGGAAAGGAGTTGAAGCACAGGGAAGGTGAGCTCCAGTGGAAGGACTCCGGAGCACCGGCATTCCAGTGGGATGCAGGCTGCGCACGCTAGAGGAGTTGGATGCAAAGGCTTTCCCCAGCAGTCCCTTTCCACACTTGCTATCTGGAGCTGAATAAAAAGCCATGGTATTACTTAAATCCCAGGGATTAAAGGTTTAACATGACCAAGAAGAAGAAGCCTGGAGAGCATTAATTAATGTTTATATGTGCTTTCTACCTTCTCTTCCCTTTTTTTTCCACCCTTTGTCTGCCTCAAAAGATAATAGATGGGAACAGCTTCTCCTGCCAAGGCCAGGCTTCACCAGTAAGGCTCTTTCTCCTCTCCAAAACATTTGTAACAATTCAATTTCCAGGCTCAGGATTCATGTGCCTTTCCCAGTGTTTATCCGCAGTTACAGCTTCCACTGTTCCCCAGCACCTGCCTTCCTTGTAGGTTATGTTCTCCACACAATGATTCCCAGCCCTGTCCCTCAGCCTGGGAAACCCACGGCATCGCTGCCTCCACTGACGGAGCACTTGCTTCTGCCCCTTCCTCTCCAAAACAGAGAGATAAAGAACTTCCCATGGATGTGGCATCAATAGCTGCAAATTCCCACCCTTGGTGGCTCTTCAGGAGCTGCTGTGTGTGATCCTGACCTTTCTTGGGAACATCTTCAGGTCAAGGCTATTCCTTGTTCACGGGATGAGCCTCTTGCAGGGAGGACAGAAGGTGACGCACGTAATCCCCAGCCAGATGCTCAGAAGGTATAAATGGCTCCCCCTTGATTTATGTCAACTGAAAATACAACTTGACCACATCTCTTGGTTCCTGTACAGCCCTGCGCTGTGCTGCTCTTGAACCCAGGAATTTTAGCTAAGCAAAAATTTCAAGTTACTGCAACAGGTGAAAAGAATGAGGGGCTGTTCCCTTCTCCTGCCCCAATGGAATGCATATTACCAACTTAATTAAAAAAAACCCAAACAAACCAGGAAACAACTCCCCCCAGATATACATTCCCTATCAGACTTACACTTGGATAAACATTCCTGGTTCCTGAAGAAATTTGAACCACAGAATATTCTGAGTTGGAAGGGGGCCCACAAGGATCATCAAATCCAGCTCTGAAGCAAATAGCCCATACTGGGATTGAACCTGTAGCCTTGGCATTATTAGCACCATGCTCTGACCAAGTGGGCTAATGAACTTGATGAAACTGTCACTGTTGGGATTGTAAACTCCAGGCCTTGGGTGCTGGGAATGCTGGAAACTGGGTGTTGCAAGATAATGAAATGATAAATTAATCTGTTTTTTTCTGGAAACATCGATAGCAATGGGGCGAGATACAAACCCCACTAATAACAGATGCTGCCTTCCTTGCATTTTCCATCATACCAGTCTGCCCCACCTACAGATGTCTGTCCATTCCCTCTTTTCCTCTTGCTGTTGATCCCGAAAACCTGATGGAGATGTGCCGTGCTGGGGGCTGAAGATGAGAAGAGCTCTGTGCCATCCGTTCCTCATCCTCAGTGGATTCACATATGGTGACACCATGCCACGGGCCTGAAATGCTCCTTGCCTGTGATTTTGGCAATCCTGCTGCCTCTATTTATAAAGCAGGATTGCCAGGGAAGCACGCCGGGAGCAAGCGCGATGCCAAGACAGGATTAAGCCTCTCTCATTGCAGCAATTCCAGGCGATTCTGCAGGAAAGAAGAATTGTGGATCCCCTACCACATGCAGCCAGGGGCTTGGGACTGGCCACAGACCCAGCTGAGAGCCCTTATCAGCTCCTGGGATTTATCCCATCCTTTTCCTAAAGAGTCATTGTGATCCCAGCAGTGCCAGGCTGGGAGGCAACGTAGCACCATGAGGGGGAACCAGTGTGATCCCCTCTTTTCATTTTCCTTAGAATACAAGCACAGAATTAATTTTAAGTAAAGGAAGTCTCTTAAGAAGAGAAACTTACTCTGGATATCAATATTTGCAGTAACGGAAACTCCACCATACCCCAGGCACACTCTCCATGCTCAATTAGCCGTGCTGTTAAAACGTCTCCATTGTCCCTACTCTCCATTAGGGAAAATCCAGTAGATTTAAAAATGAGATGCATGCCATTTCAGGTTTTAATGCAAGAAAAAGAAAAAAAGTATAATGTTCATTAGGAAAAAACCCTTTCCTCAAAGACACGATTCTCCGGAGGCTGCAATTGCAGGTCTTTGTGACTGGAGCCCAAGAGCTGATGAACTCCCTGACAATAAGTGCCCTGCTTGGAGGGGACTTGGCACAGCCCAGCCCTGTGACAAAGGGTTCTGTACAGCCTCGGCCAGGTTAATGCTGCCTCCATTCAAAACCTGAGCCTGAGCAGGGGGGAATATTTCCAACTGGAGTGGCTCTAACAGCAGGTGATTATTACCCCAGGAAGCGACCGCGGTGATTTCTCTGCTCTTTCCCCAAGTTAAAAACAAAGGCTGAGCACAACATCACCACTCACAGCCTGCTCAGCGATATCACCTATTTTTACTGTGACATCCATCAATACAATAAAGTGCCAAGAGCCCCTGGAAAAAAATCTGGATAAAAATTGATTTTTATTAATTATAAACCCCAGCAAGTACACAGATGATGAGTTCAATTTTCCTCTCACCCACTGCCAGCACAAGGACACAGTGCCAGGTGAGGGAAGGAGTGCAGGACTGTGACCTGAAGGCACATGAGGGGTTGCCCAGGGCACGCCCTTGTCTCCGTCCTCAATGAGCAAGGAGCACAGGAGGGAGGAGGGAGCGTACACTGAGAGCCTAATGAGGCTGCAGGACTCCCTGCCACACGATGCTTCTGAAACCCAAGAGCCAAAGTGTAATTTCTGTGGATAACGATAGCTAGGGTCATTACAGCCAGGAGTAAGGAGCATTTGGAAGGCAGATACGGTGTCACGTACCAGGGTTGAGCCAGCTGCTGGAGGTCAGGAAAAGGAGGAAAGATTGCTCTGCATCTGTCCAAAGTGCTCCTCATATTCCCCTTGGCACCCAGTGTGACACAGGCTGGACACACTGGAGTCTGCTGTTGGGACAGCCACGTTTCTTAACTACTCCATATTACTCCATATTCTCCATTCCCACAGAATGGTTTGGGTTGGGAGGGACCTTAAAACCCTCTCATTGAATCTTCTGCCATGGGCAGGGACACCTTCCCCTAGACTGCTCTGTGTTAGTCTTCCGCTAAAAACAAACTCTAAGACATCTGCTTTTCTAAAAATGCCCAGTGATCATCAATTTCCATGCAAATCAAGGTCTGGTGGCTTCAGCTGTTAACTAGAAACATTAAGGAGATTAAGGAAAGGATCTTAACTCTGTGTACAGTTAGTGGTGTCTCCAGAGAATGATTCCCCTCTGCAGGAGACAGGACAAGTTGGCTCATTCTCCTTGCTGGCCACAGATGGAAGGAGATGGTCAGCTCAGACTTAACAGCAAACTTTAGGATGGTCAAAGTCAGGTGGGGTGAAGCCCATCCAAAGGAAGAAATGTTTCAAGCTGCTGTTGTATAGCGTTGCCTAACAGACTATCAAAATGAGAATAAAAATATCTGCTTTAATTTAAAAAAATAAAAGTGGACAAAAAGTTGATTTCCTCAGCTTTGATTTGTCAGTCCTGAAAGGGCTCATTTTTTGCACACCATAAAAGCAACAAAAATTTGACAAAGTGAACCAACTACCAACCAAAACTGGAGGAGAAGCAAAACTGTGTAAATCCTTGGTGGTTTCCATCAAGAAATGATGACATTAAATCCATTAAATCCTGGTGAAATCCACTGGTATTGGCTCATTAGGCTCCAGAACATGACTGACAAGGCGATCTGGAGGTGAGTTATAGCAATACAGCAGTGGGACCTGAGGGACCTGACGTGGCTCAGACCCAAACTGGACAGCAAAGCTGATTGAGGCTTTGCTGGAGGTGGAGATCCAATTTCAGACATTAAGAGCTGGTGGCTTCAACCTGAACCTCTCCAAACTGAAGAACAACCCCACCGGAGCACTTGGGTGATTTTATTGACACCCAGCTTTGGTGCCTTCCCCAGCTCACCCCTAACAGCAAACTCTACTCAGCTGTGGGGTGTCATGATCCAGCTCCAGACCTGAATTCTCCAGCTTGCTCCCATCCTGCACCTGCTGAATTGCAGGTGGTAAAAAGACAGGCTGTTATAATATTTCCCAGTGCACCAAAAGCATATAGATTTGGGAGAATTTATGAGAAACTCCAGTCAAAGCCTCTCAAAGGAATTAAAATACATTTCTTATGAGCAGCTGAACTCGTGTCCTTACTCTTACTGCTCTCACAGAGGACCCCTGAGGTTTGAACTCCTGCCACTTTTGTCTTTGTTATTTTGAGAACTGTGTTTCATCTCTTTGTGCCTTTAGTTTCCATATCTATAAAATGGGCATTTCCCCTAACCTAGAAGATCTGCATTAACTAAAGTTGCTAAAGCATTAAAATCATAGCCATGGAGTTCTTGTTTTCTCGATTTCACCCTGTAAAGAGAGTAAAATCAAAGCAGACTGCTACAAAAAAAGAAGCCTTTGTATCTCATCTTCCTCCACAGATTGAGTTTCTAAGGTATGTTAAGAAATGAGACCCCAAAGGGGTTAGTGGTGTCCGTTTAAATCTCTCAAATACCTACACGCAAATATTCCAAGTGCAGGAGGATTAACTCCAAATCTGAGTGGATTAGTCAAAAAGCTTCCACAGCAATGTGGAACTGCTGGAGAAAAATATATAAAATTGTCACTTTTGTCAGCTTTACAATACAACTTGATCCCCCCATGTATAATGAGCTGTAAGCCTGGCAATATCCCGGGATCAGGTGAAGAGGAAAATTTCACTTGGGAAAAAAACAGTGGAATTCAGAGGGTCAGAGCATCAGAGACATGAGAGCCAGGAAACCTGAGGCCACCTTGGTCCCTCACTCAACACCCCACAGTCCCCACCGGCTGTGCTCCTGGAGCCCGTCCAGCCCTTCTGCAAACCTACAGTCACACACACACACACACAGAAATATATATTTACACACTCCCAAGGAATTAAATACAACTCCGAAAGATTAGGATGCGAAGGACATGATTGAACACGTGAAACCACATGTGCAAACAGACAACCTTGCACCATTGTTTGAAGGTTATATACATTACAGGGCTAAAAAGAAGGGAGAAAATGCCCTTGCAAGAGGAACATGGAAAATACAGCAAGTACAGTCCTGCAGGACTTCCTTGGGCTAGGAGACTGAAGGAGGGCAGAGATAACCACTTTTAACAACCACGCACTGACCCATAGAATTAATACCAGGCTCCACAGGTGGAACAGGTGACCAAGGGAAAAGTCCAGCTCTGATACAGAATCCCAGAATCCCAGAATGGTTTGGCTTGGAAGGGAATTAAAGCTCATTTCACCCCCCTGCCATCGGCAGGGACACTAGACCAAGTGGCTCCAAGTCCACAGCTTCTCTGGGCACCCTGTGCCAGGGCGTCCCCACCCTCACAGTGAGGAATTCCTGTGAATCTACTGGCAGAAGAAAGAACACACCACTCTGCACTTGTGACAGCTCTGGGTCAGAAATATTAAAAGACAGTAAGATTTTTTTTTTCAAGATTATGAAGGGGGACCTGCTCCCAGGCTCCCATATCCAGGATTGCATTTGATCTGCAAAATTCTCCTCGCTTTTTGTCTAAAAAACTTCCCTGCCTGGAATTGGTTGTCAGTGCCTGCATGACTGGTCACAGCTTATTCATAGTCTTAATTAGCAGGTGTGTGACTGCCTGTTTAGCCACATTTTTAGATCTCTGGGCTCTTGCAAGCTGTCAGAAAAAAAAAAAAAGCATTATTTTAGGAAAAGTAGCACTGCAAAACAGAGCGACATTCGGTTTGACGTGTGAGGATAAATTAAGGATGAGAATACATTAAAGAAAACTCTGAACACCTTCGTCACATTCCTGTATTCAAGGAGAAACACAGCTGAGTTTCAGTTGATCTTGGCTTCTTCATTGACCTGGAGCAGTAAATTTTCCCCCCTTTTAGTGTTTAAATAGTTTGTGAGTGAATGATCCCATTCATAAAGTGCTGGCGATGACAGTTCTGCAGAGCTAAATGGCACTTAACTGTGCACCTAATAAATCTGTAACAAAAATAAACACAGAGGATGAGAGGGAAAAAAAAAGATTAACAATGGCAGAGAGTTAAAAAGAAAAAAATTTTAAAATCCCCACTGGCAGGTATGAAAGGACATTGTCATTAAAACTGTTTGGAATGGTATTGAGCACCATTGCTCCTATTTCCCTCCTCTGTTTGCCTGACCTTTGAATTCTCAGAAGAAACAGGGCTGGGCTGATGTCTGGGAACTCTGTCTTTGGTAAGACAAACTTGCTGTGAACGGTGCAGATCCATCTCTCCGTGCAGGTATCCCCATCCACTGGCACCTCCTGGATTAGACAAAGAGCATCTCCACACTTGTGAAAAGCAAAATTTGCATTTAGGAAATGGTAACCCTGGTTCCATATAGGAAAAATGAATGCAAATCCTCAAATTGTTGAAAGCAGGACTCAGGGAGGGAAATCCAGGCAGAAAATTTGGAACTACAACAATCCTGTAAGAAACAACTCTCATGTCACAAACAAGATGATTTATCACAGAACTCCCAGAGCAAAGGTTTTAATAAACCAACTTAGCATGAAAAATTGTCACCTATATTTAGGAACTGGGAAGAAAATTTGGTATAACGGACTTTAACAGCTTAGGAAAATAAAGCAGAAGAGATACAGGGAAATGGGATAATGTGAAAAGATGTTTGCTGTGGCTAATCTCTTTTCAATAAGATAATGGATTTTCTAGACAAGGGAAATGCCATCCACCAGCAATTTGTGTGGATTCTCCAATTCTGCAAAGGGAATTAGTATCTTCATTGACAAAAGCAGGGTTTGTACGAGAGGGTCCAGAGGCGGTTGGAGATAAAAGGAAAACGTGTTTGGAGAGAGGCAGGTGGGCTCAAGGAAGTTTATTAACAGACTTGTTCAGGATTCCAACTGAGATGAATTTTATGTAAGTCTTTAATTAAAACCCTGGGCAGTAAAAGCAGAGTTGTGCCATCAAAGTTTGCTGATGACAAAAAGCTGAGCCAGATTGCCATTACCAAAGGAATTGTACAACCTGCAGGAAAACAGGAGATTCAGGGATGAGATATGGCAGAAGCAAACCATGTAGTAATCACTGAATTACTAAATGAGGTCTCTGGCTACCAAAATCAGATGGCCCACTTTAAAAACCCCCACAATTTTAACTCCAAAATGAGCCAGATGAGATATCTGGGATGGAGGCGGTGCTGCTGTAAGACCTTCACTACAGCAACGTGTATGGTTTTCATCACCTGTGTTCAAGAAAGATAAATCCAGCCTGGAACAGAAACAGCAAAGGATATGGGAATGATCCTGGGAAGGAGATTATCTCATGGGACAAGCCTCCAAGAGCTTGACAGGAGGAAGATTGCATGGAGATCTGATCCCCAGCTTTAAATACCTGAGGAGAGAAGCAGCAGAGAGGGACAACTGCTTGTGACAGTGGACAATGCCAGGAAAAAAGAAAAGCTGTGAAATGGGACAGACAGAGGCCTAGACAGAAAATTTAATGAAAGGCTGCCACAGGAATTGGCCTCTGCAACAGCTTTCCAAGAGGAGCAGAAACCTAAAGCCCTCTCCATTTGTTTTTACCAGGGACAGAAATATTTATGAAAGAGAAAGTATGAACAAACATGGAATTGCAACAACCTGATCTTGTAACCCAAACAGCCCTGCTAATCCTGACTTTTATCTCCTGCCATGATCCCAGCTTGAGAAGGCACCCCCCAGCACTACCTGCACAGAACCTGCACAGGGAAAAGGGGAATATTTGTGTTCTGTTTCACAAGCATCCATTTCCTGCTCTGCTGTTACTGTAACTACACCGAGTTTAATCAACGTAAGCTGTTAGGAAAAACAAGCAGGAAATGAAACTGATCAAAGTAGGATTCTCCGAGGAGGACACCCAGCTCTGGGAAGCACTTACGGAGCATCAGTGGTTTGGCAACACTTCCCTGTTCACCTGCTCCAGATTTATTGTGCACAGCTAGAGCTCAGTTTCTTTGCTAAGAGCAGATCTTGAAAAAGAGCTCAAATGTAGAAAGCTTTGGGTTTCTGAAAGGAAGAAAAGCATCCTGCCTTTGCAGGCAAGGGGCTGGACGTGCAGTAACTCCTGATTTTGGGGGACCAGGGCTACAGGAGGAGTGTGTGACACCCTCCAAGGAGCTCAGTACCTTCAGAGGGAGCATTATCTGCTGCTTCAAAATCAGTGTTTCTCCCAAAATGTCTCAAATTCAGACTCTGAAGCCTTATCTTGGCCCATGTTCCGAGCCCATGTCCCATACAAGGTGCCCAGAG
Organism: Rhagologus leucostigma; assembly: GCA_013397725.1. Lineage (NCBI taxonomy): Eukaryota > Metazoa > Chordata > Aves > Passeriformes > Rhagologus > Rhagologus leucostigma. Next base: position 78,376 of record VZTD01003131.1, read on the forward strand.
TGCTGAGTAAATCACGAAAATCTCACTCTGCTGCCTCAGGCTCCCAAATTGCTGCCAGAGCAGGTGGGCTCCGTGCTGTGCCCAAAAGGTCAGCATGCTTGGCCTAATCCAGCCCAGGGTTGGGAGCCAGGAAGCTGAGCATTCCTTGGGAAAGGGTGTAGGGAGACTGTTCCACAGCTTCCAATCAGTTCCTGTCAAGGGGAGGATAAAGCTCAGGGGCTTTGACTCATCCCAGGATGGTAACATGGCACAAGGAGAGGGGCAGGGCCTGGGGAAGGGGAACAATGAACCTCAGATTTAGCAGGTAAAGGACTGGCTGATGCTTCAGAAATTAGCTGTTCCCTCTCTCCTGGCAAGAGCTTGGAACAAACACCAAGCCACCCTCTGCTCTCTGACATCTTCATCTCACTGCGCAAGACGGTGACTTTTCACCGCAGGAATGGAATTATTACCTCAGGGGTAAATATTCACTGAGGCACATGGAGAATAAGGCAGGTAACTCCCAGTCTGGGCTTCTAATCCCATTATCAGGGATTATTATCAGCATCATTATCCTAAATAACACAAAATGAAACACAGGGGGGAAAACGCCATTATCTTTCCAGCAATGAAAAGCATGGACAGGAGAGGAAATAGTTTCTCTGAGTCATGGTCCCCACCCAAATAATAGAAGTATCTCCATGTGGAGGAGCAGGTGACGTTATGGATTAGCTGCTGTTAATTTTCACCATGAAGCAGCTTCTGTGTGCAAATCTCAGCACGGAAAGCTGCTCTCCCTCCTTAGGTGGCCCAGACTCCAGGGCTTTGTTCTCTTCGAGGTTTGCAGAGAGCTGGTGCTCTGCGTCCCTTGTTTGGCAGGGATCAATCCTCTGAGACTGAAGGCATGCTTCCCGATCCTCCCACACCAACCCAGGGATGGGCACAGCACAGGAAAAAGAGAGTAATTGTTCTGGATGTGGAAAACAGCCCTGGTGTGGCAGCCTGTGGTTTGGGAGCACAGTTGGGTGTCTGCTACTCTAAACCCAGCAGCATCGGTGGATGACAGCTCTGGGAATCCCAGGAGGTGCAATTCCCCAGCTGCCAAAGGACCTCCTGTGGGAGCAACGTGGATCAGGAAGTGTCCAAGGTAGGAAGGTTGGGAAGAGAGACACAATTACGGGCTATCCAAAGGTCCATAAGAAGAGGGAAATTCCCATCCCTCCTGGAAGGACCTTGGACCCAGAGCACCAGGGCTTGTACATGGCACTGACATGCCAAGGACAGGGATGGATGATGGAGGAGAAGTGCCTCCTCACTGATCTGGTGCCACCATCTCCCAGCAGAATCACTGTGAGCAAGAACTCCCAGCCTCTGACCTACTTGTGCATTTATCACTTTTAATCCACCACTTTCAGCTTGTTTGCTCCTCATTGAGCTACAGATCTACAGAGAATCTGAATTTTCCAGAGGCACCAGGAAAGCGCCACAGGGAGCTGTGTGACCTGGCTTTACAAATAACCCCGCTCCCTCAATGCTGGCTTGCTAAAAAGTTCTTGAAAGCCACAAAAATCTGCAGGGTTTGTATCCAGCAGCCTCAAGGATGGAGCCCTGCTGTTTTCATGACAATTTACTCCTCTTTTTCTCCATTACTTTTATAAAGCATAAGAGTACTACTATGGCATTCTAATGACAAGGTGACACTGCTGGAACAGCCACCCAAGGTGGGACAGGAAGCAATGCTGCTGAAAGCTTTCTCACAGTGAGCTCCTTCCAGCATAAATAGCAGGACCTGAGTGATTTCAGACAGTTCTCAGACCTGCTTTAACTTAATTCCCTTTCTGCGACAGCCTCTGTGACACGTTGCAGGGCTTCAGGGTCCCTTGTACTCTTTGTCCTTGCCAAACCCGCCTGAACTCATTGTGGTCTGCAAGGATCAGCATCAGAACTGGGTATTGCAGCTCTGATATAACTAATGAAGGTTTTGCTTCAGCTTAAGTGAGAGCTGGCTTTGGGTGTGGTGAGAAGGGTGAAGTCTGAATTGTCCAGGAAATCGGAACCCTCAACACCTGACAAGGCTGACTCCTGCTTGGGAAGGACATTAATGGTCCATGTGGGAAGCACAGAAGGCCTGAAATATTTCACTATTGTTTTCTCTACAAGGGGTTGGTTCCTTTGGTTTATGCAAATATGAGAAGCATTTGCCCAAGGGGTACCGTCACTTCCTCTGCTTTTGTTAGCACTTGGCAGCCTCTGCCACCTTCTTCCCCAGGAAATTTTGGCTCCTGAAATTTCTCCTTGATAAATTTGTTCCTCAGTAATCTCTGGAGGGAAAGTCCCCACTCCCACCTGCGTGCAGAAAGGCAAGCTGTCTATGATTTCAGGAACTTCTCCTAGTGAGTAACACTTTCTATTACACTCTCAATTGTTTGACAAAACAAGAGCTCCAGTGTTTCCAGCAGTGAAGGGACCTGTCAGAGCAGCCTGCGGGGGTTCCCTGTCCATTGGCAGCTGCCCACACCTCTCCCTTTGGGACAGGATCATTTTACCCATGGATCCCAGCAGATCCAGAGGCTTCCTTTTGAGCAGTGACTATAATTCTACTGCATTGAGACACTACGTTCAAGTAGGTTTGTAATACAGGAAGGGACTGGAATTAGTGGGGAAAGCCTAGAAACCACAGGGTGTCTGGTTTAAACAAAAACAACAACTAGACAATCTATTTCTGCCAGGGAAAAATATATTTAGATTTTAGGGTTCAAATCCCTGCATTGAAAATCACCCTCATGAACTTTAACTCCAGGACTTCAAGGTCTAAGGCTTGTACCCAGTTGTGGGTTCCTAGACATAAGACAAGGGACAAGTTGGGATTTTTTTTAGCCAGCTTTTAGATTGTAATTTAAACCAAATATCACTAATTTAAGAGATTCAAATTGCAGCTACAATATAATAATGGAAAGCTACTGTGCTCCAAAGATTGATGCCCCCAAACCACCTATTCCTCAGTTTACAATGAAACCTGCTAAATCCTACCTGGTAGTACCAGACCTTGGGAAGAAAGAGGAGTGAGGTTCTTACAGGATATTCATGCTCAAAATCTAAGATTCTACAGGATCTAGACTTCACCAAACCTCTGCCTCTGTCGAGATTTGGGCCCAAATCCTGTATCATAGCTTAAGTCTAATCTGAGAACTGTTCTTTACGCAGCTATGTTTTAATTTGTACTGCATAAAAGGAAACTTATGAAAAACCTATCATTCATCATCCTTGCACTTATAGCTAAACCACAGAAAAATATCTCTTTACAGAACTAGAGCTTCATCTGTCTAAATAAAAAAAAGAGGTTGACTTTTCACCATGATTATTTTTCTTCCTAGCTTTTATTTTTCATGTAGGTTGATGCAGATAAGCTCTTCCCCTTTGCTTTTTCTTTCAGCTCCTTCTTCTCTCCTTTTCAGTCCATTCTTTTGTACTGTCCTTTTCCATTTTGCTGCTGAGGAAAGATAATCGAGAGGGGGAAAACTGAAAACCCACCCAAACACCAAATTGCTTTGTACTGGCCTGAAGTTAAATGAATAAAAACTATTTTTTTTCCTTATTCATCATTGCTGGGACCTGGGGGAACCATCCTGCAGGATGAGCTCAGTGCTTTGCAAAATTATCTCAGCAGTGGGTACAATAAAAGGTGGGTCCCAGCCAGAACTCCGGATATGAGCACTTCCCATCCCTGTAGGGGAGCTGGGATTTCGACATCGGGGCTTGTTCCCTTCTGTCAGGACTGGAAGCCAAATACCCCTGAACATCATCAGGGCTCAATCCCAAGGGCTCTTGTCTCCGGTCAGATTTCTGGGATGAGCAACCAGCAGTCCTGGGACAGCAGATCCTGGGAGGCACAACAGTCAAGAGGCTTTTAAAGGAATGAAACCATCTCCAGGGCCAGCCCAAAAGCCCCTGGGCAGCCCTTGGCTGTCACTGGGGGTGAGGATGAGACTGTCTGTGCAGATTCCCTCAGGGAGCAGCTCCCTGTGGTTCACCTCAGGTGCCTGAAGTCAGGCTTGTGCTGTTCTTCCTGGGTCTTAGGAGCACAAGGCAAACACAACTTTCAGCCCACAGCCCCTGTGAAGGGCTAAATCCCAGCCCAGCCTTCAAACCCAACTCAGCTCAGCCCAAAGCCAGTGGAAGAGTCAGTTCTTGCCATTTCAGTGACCAGACCAAAAATAAGCCCAAAGTAGGAAAAACCTTAAAGCAAGAGGAAAAGGAGCACTTGCCTCCCAACAGCAGCTGGGATTCCTGTTTAGTCCTACTAGACTTTGTAATTTTACTCCAGTTGCAGACATAACATGGAACAGACAACAAGAATAAAAGGATTTGGCCAACAAGTAATTCCATGATTTCCCCATTTCTTCCCTGCTGTTTTCCCTCCATCCAAACACACGTTCTGAATGTGCCTCCATGATCACTCAAGAGATTACCAGTGAAAGTCATTCAGTGTGAGCAGCAGCAGAGAGCATTTTGAGAGCTAATTCTGCACTTAAATAATCACGTTGAAAAATAAGATATTAAGATTGCTCCTCAGCCAAAAGAGGAACAAAAACATCTTCAGTGTCTTGTGGACTCATTAAAAACTAGCCTAGACAGCAAGAGAATTGCATTTTTACCCAGATTGACTCATAAGTGATTAGAATGGGATTAACAAGGGGAAAAAAAAAGAAAAAATCACTGGAACTGTTCCCACTGTAAAGTGGGACTGAGTCAGAAACAATTATTTTCATCTGGAAGTGGGAAATGTCATTTCGTAAAACTTACTTTACCCTTTGTTGGAAAATGGCCAACTGCTTTCCTTGGGACTTAGAAACCTATCATTAAAATTTTTGGAAATTTTGTATTCTCATATTTATCAGTTTCATTGGACAGCCAAGAAACACCGCACACCACTTCCTATCTCAGGGCACGAAAGGGATATTTTTTCCTGTTTCTACTTTTCTTTCTCCACCCTGTTATGTAAATCTATCAGGATTCCTCAAATTGGACAAATCTGCGGGGTACCAACTGCAAAAAAACCCAGCAAATGCATCTGCATTGTCCATTTTATGAAAAACCTTTTGGTTGAAGAAAATACTGAAGTTTCCAAATGCTGTGTTTACAGTACATCTCTGATTGCTTGGGGGTTTTCTTTAATTAAAAAAGTCCCAGGATGGTTTGGGTTGGAAGGGACCCTAGAGCTCATCCAGTGCCACCCCCTGCCATGAGCAGGGACACCTTCCACTATCCCAGGTTTCTCCAAGCCCTGCCCAACCTGGCCTGGAAGAGAACTGATTCATTACAAAATATTTCACTTTGACTCAGACAAGTTGAAATATCTTTGATGCTTTCCCTGACAGTCAGCTTTTTGTTTCTAGAATGATCTGCACACAAAATTTGATTTAATCAGCTGTTCAGGCTTACAAATCAATTGAGTAGAAACTCTTGCAGAGTTTTTTTTGCAACCTGATGGTGAAACTCATTATTAGACAAATGATTTCCAGTCAATTGCTCTCTTCACTCTCCCTGAGTACTGTGGCATTTAAGACTTGTGGAAACATTTTCTGTGGAGATAAGAGTGCTGGTGCCACTATCCAAGAACAAAAGAGGCTGATTACAGATTTCATAGACCATCTAATCTAATTCCTGTATAAACAGGCCATAGGCCTTTTTAAATTAAATGCCATTTCTAGTCCAATAGATACGGTTGAACTACAGCACAGTTCTGCAAAGAAAAGGAAAAAAAAGACATCCACAGATAAAGAATGTGCAGCAACTCAAGACATTGTATCATAGCTCCAGACAAGCAGCAAAATCCTGCCTTGCCACCTTTGCTTCTCACTGGGGCTGTCACGAGCATGTCAGGGCAATGTGGAAAGAAAAATGTTCAAAAACAACTAAATTTTGATGCATTTAATGGCAGAGGAAACACTTTGCAGCTCACAACCTGTGTTTCCAACACAACAGGCCAAGAGGGAAATGTTGCATCCCATTTCTAGCTCACTGTGACACAGAAGAAAGGAGCTAAAAGGTAACAGATACCTGGTATTTTCCAAATTCCTTGCAAATGAGTGTTGCCCAGTTCTGGTAAATTTGGTTTAGGTTTAGGTGCAAACCTGTGAATGCACTTAAACCACTGGCTGCCTTTTCCAAGTTGATTATTGTGCATTGGACACACAGAGGGAGGAGCATGTCCCACCCTGGCTTGGCTAAAGCTGGAGTTTCACCACATGAAACTGTAATCTCTGTCTCACACACCGTGAATACACACAGAGAGTAGCACAGAGAGGATTATCTGGAGAGCATTTCTCTATTAAACCATTTCAAAAATCAGTCCCCAGGCAGGATTATACAGATTCATTTCTTCAAGGAGTTACCCACATTTTATAACATAAGCACTGCTCTAGGACAGGATGTCCCACAAACATCACTGTGGCTTATATGACTTGTTTATTTTTGCCTTTCTGAAAGCCATTTTCAAGTTTTAAAGCACATCTTCAGTCACTGACTGGATGGAGAACAAACAACAGGAAGGGTTTGATGCACGGCAGCTGTGGAAAAGAGTCTTGCCAGGCTGGGACACTCAACCATGAAAATAAACTGCACAGATCCTTTACCAAATATCTATTTTATGTTACCTGATGCAACACAGAGCTAATGCAGAGCTGGAATCAGACACTTCCAAACACCCCTGAGCAAGAAACTGGGGGAAAAATAATCCCTTTTCCCCCACTCAACATTGCTTGGATAAGCCGTTTGAGATCTGCGTGTGAATCCCTGCCACCCCAAAAAAGCGATATTCAGAAATCATCTTCACAGGGCCACAAAGAGCCACTAAATATGTGTCCAAAACTGGAGGACGTGACAGAAAATAGTGCCCTTGTTCTGACACATTCACTCAGTGACAAGGTGGCATTTACAACACCCTCACCTCCCTTAGCAAGTGCTACAAATAGTTTACACGGTGCCTGTTGAGCAGTGATGTTAAGGAAAATCTGATGACTTCCATTTTCTCCAGATTTTGTTAGAACAGAAAAACCTATTCCAGAAAAGCCCCTGCCTAATGTTCTGAAATGAGAATCTCTGGAAGAGAAACAACAGCAACAACTGTTTGATTTATATATTTTATTTTTAATTAAAAAATAAAGGTTATCTTAATACATCTCTTGCAGCCTTTGGGCAAAATGCACCCTTAACAAGACTCTATGAAACATGATGCACATCTTTTCTTGGCACACATCTTAAACAAAAGCCAACTTCCTGCAGCAACTTTGGAAATCCATTATTTTCCCCAGATCCTGAAAATATTTAACAGTTCATTTAAAAAATCCCTACAAAAATTAGAAGTGGGCCCAAAGCAAAAGTCCCAGATCCAAGCATCCCAAAGCTTTTGGAACAGACATATCCAAATGCTCATCTCATTCCAAGTTTTATCCCAGATCACTGCAAATTCACAGACACGGCACCCAAACAACCCAAGGAGAGGCAATCGGAGCTGACCCGGGTACGGATCCCCCTTCGGAAGCTTTGATCTTAGCCGGGCCAAAGCAAACTTGGGGGTCTGAACCCTTTCCTAAAATTGTTTAAGTCGGGCCTATCCCTAACAGAAAGAAGTGCTGGTTACACGAGGAAATGGTCCTGTCAGAGCTCCCGTTCCTCGGCTGTCCCTGATCTGAGCCCAGGCCAAGCTCTTTGTCCACTGGCACCACACAAGGCAAGGATAAAGCCAAGGGAGCGCACTGACCCTCCAACACAGCCATACACCTGCCTCCCACTGCCCGGGAAAGCCCTGGGCCTCTCAAGGAGCTGTCTTGGGGCTCTAGGCGTGGTTTTCCCTGGAAACATGTCCCGACCCCGGCCCTCTCCGCAGGAGGGCTCAGGCACCTGCCAGAGGAAAGGGCTGGCACCACTCCCACGGGATGTCCTTGTTCCACCTGGCCTGTGATGGCTGAGTCCCAAAGGCACAAAGTGACCAATCTTTAGACTTATACACAAGGTCTACATATATATATATATATNTTTTTTTTGCATTTCTTTTCCCCTCCTTTCTCTCCCTTTTAACTTAATGGTGTAGTCTCCTCTGAGGAAGGCTCTGGTATATGTTCTGGAGACTTCTCTGTCTCCAACGGGACTTCTTCTGGCTTCTCCTCTGTCAGTTTTGGCTCCTCGGAGGCTTGAGATCTCTCCAGCTCCTGACTCTGAGCCTGGCTGCTCATTTTCTCCTCTGCTTCGATCTCCTCTGAGGTGGGAATGGAGTTTTTCTTTGGACGGCCTTTGGGCTTCGTTGGAGCTTCCTGTCCACCCTTCAACACCTGGAGCAAAGAGATGAACCGTCAGGATCCTGAACTCTGCTGTCTCAGACATCCTGTTCCTGTGTCTAATTCCCTCTCTTCACACCATCCCTGCAGCAACAAGACACTCCAGCCAAGGATCTGTACCCAAGCTAATCCCAATTTTGTTTGAAGTGACAGTAACTTCTGCAGGTGCCACATACATCCAAAGGAACAGCCTGGAACTGCATCTCCTCTCCCAGATTAGAAAACATGGACACCTCCACTAGAGAATGTCACATCATCATGTTCCCACAAGCATTTACTGGGTGGTTGTCCTTTATAAAAAACATTTTAACTGGAAAAGGACCATGAAGATGAGAATAAGTGAAAGGGGAAAGGAAGATATGAGAAGCAAAAATTAATGATATCAGCTCTCAAAACTGCTCTGTTTCCATAGAGCAACACAGTCTTTTTTGTCTATGCACAAAACCAATCCCAGAAGCACTGAGATCACACAAATGCCAAAAATGCAGAAGAAGATATTTTGGTTCTTCCCTCAGTTCTATTCTCATTTCTTTCACCCCTTTGCTTTGTTCTCCTCCTACTGCCTTTGGTCCCCTCTAGCCTACCACATATGCTGCAGTATGAACACTTTAAAAAAAGAGACCATCTCCTTGTAAAGTGATCAGGAATAAAACAAAATTTGGTATAAATAGACACAAGTCACTCCACTATGTTCAGCTTCAAAATCTGTTACTTGCAATCAGTTTTTAAGAGCCATGGAGAAATGACAAGGACCCACTCACCATTTTCTTCCACTTCATCCTACGGTTCTGGTACCACGTCTTCACCTGGAGCTGAGTCAGCCCCAAGGACTGGGCTAAGTCGAGCCTGGGAGAGAAACCAGATAACAAAGTGATTTTACAGAAGCCAAGAGGAGCTCAGGTGCCAGGTCCAGGCAGTCCAACACTGTAAGAGCATTCAGCAGTGTCTCTCTGATCAGTTGTTTTGAGAACAGTCACACAAAAGTGGTAAAAACCATGAATTTAGAATGCAGAGACAGATGCTCCTATAGAAGATGCAGGTGTTTGCAAGCTCTCTATTCTCTTTTCTCCTCCTAGAAGTGGCAGGGTTTCTCTGCCCCCTTGGAAACATGAACCTGCTGCACTCCCACTGCTGACACTCCATGTTTGTCCATGAATTAGGAGCTACTGGTACAGCACATCCGTGAAAAACAGGTCTCTGGTGTCTGAAGCAAACACGTAGGAACAGGCACCCAGCATCAGCCTGCGTTTGAAAGTGCTACTCTTTGTATCGTATTTCTTCTTCACTACCTTCAGAATGCGGATCATGGTACTTGCCCATTTCTCATGGAGTAGTAGTACATCTAAATCTATTAATTTCATATACATTCTGCTATTTAGGTAATTTAGGCTTCTAAGTGAATTTATTTTTTTCCTGTTAAGCTGCAGGGTATATGTGGCAGACAGCCCTGATTCATCCTCTATGAATCTCCAACCTATGCAAGTTCATGTGAACCCATTCATTATTTCTATATTAAAGCCCAGGATATGAAGCAAATGCAGCTCAGAGTAGCTCCTGATCCTTCCCCACAGGTGATAGCACCGTGCATCTGGCAGTTTTGCAACGGAGTTGCACAAGGGATGGAGCTGGAAATCCTCAGCCACACTGGGAAAGTGCCCCTCGGAGTCATGCAAGTCCTGCAGGTGGGACAGCTCCAACTCAGAGCCACATTCCACAGTGTTCTGGATTCTGTGACTTTTTGGAAAATCTCTCCTTGCCTTTGGATGGGGGAACACATTTGTCAAGGCCAAGTTTTTCGTAATAAAACTGGTTACAGCTGGGCTCCTTGGGCAACCAGAGTTACATTTGTTAACACCCACATACCCCACACCAGCTCTCTGGGCTCCGCCTCACACTCAAGGATTCCCGCTTCTCCCCCACTCTGGATTCACTCTGGATCTGCAGGCTTGTTATGCCACTACCTCACATCTGAAGCCATTGATTTAAGACACCCTTACTGTTAAGAGTAGAATATGTCAGAATCATTACCCTGATGTCCTGCACTCCCTCACCATGGATAAACCAGGGCCTTCAGGTACCCTCCCAGGGGTACAATCTCCTCTCCAGGCCAAAAGCTGCAGGAGCGAACACAGACCACAATCCACTGCTTTGCCACCACGTTTCCAGCCATGAGCTGACAGAGAGAAGCATGGCTTAGCCAACCCTTCGTGCCTCAGTGCACATGTCCGGTAACACCTGGATTACCTGCAACCAGCTGCCATCTCTTGCCACACACCTCAGTGCAACCAGCACTGCCTGGAAACCCAAGGAAACAAACACAGGGGAAGTGGTACATGGGCAGGAATTGCTCATCAGCCTCAACGAAGCCAAGGAACAGTCATATGAGATTATTAATTACCAGCCTTGAGTGCTTCAGCAAAGTGTCAACCATCTGGTGATGTGAAGCTGTGAGGAGTCAGTGCAGGCACGGCAGGAACTCCGAAACTCATGAGACAGGCTGGCCACGGCCAGGAAATTTGGTCTTGCTGCAATTTGGTGACAGGCAGTAGGAGCAGAAAATGCCATCTTCAAAATCAATTTAAATATTAAAAATTTAAATCAATTTAAATAACTCCCTCTGTGGAGTGCAGGGACTGATACCTTTCAAACCTTCTCCAGGTTTATAAACTTCCTAGGAACTGGATGGGTCATTTTTCTGCAATTTACATTTCCAGAGTAGGATTCAAAGCCCTTAAAAAAGCTAAAACCTCTCTTAGTTTGGGTTGCCCGTGTAGTACCAAGTAGTGCCTAAGAACTTGCCTGTGCCTTTGCAAGGCAGCTTTCAACCCCAGGCTCTGCTTTCCAAGCTTATGGATAGGCCATCACCTTCCCACTGAATTGCTGCCCAAGGTGCTAGATGAAAGCCAGCTCAGGAGCCAGCTGAAGATCCCATGGACACACCGCAGCCATGGACACACAGCCATCCACCAGCAGATCCCAGGGGAGACAGGCTCTGTCTTTTTTCAAGTGTGCAGCAGGAATGGGAAAGGCAGAGATCCTTCTGCTCTGAGGAGACCTCTGAGCCTGGAGAGCTGCTCCCAGGCATGTGTATTGTCATCTGGCATTTCCACTGATATGATCTATTCGTGTCACCTTTGATCCCAGGAAAAGTAGCCTTGAAATTGCATCTGGTTACCTGCCCATGGCCAGGGCCAGTGGCAGAGGCACCTCAGTGGAGCCATAGGCAGCACCCCCCACCAGGGAATGTTCAGTGTGGAAGAGCTGAGCAGGGCTGCAGCAGCCCTTTTGCTCATCCCTATTCCTGGTGTGAGCAACCGACCTACCTGTCGGGGGTAGAGAGGTACTTCTGCTTCTGGAACTTCTTCTCCAGGCCCATGAGCTGGATCTCGGTGAAGATGGTCCTACTCCGGCGCGGCTTCTTCGAGCGTGGCGGAGGCTGCTCTGCCTCTGACTCGCTGCTGCCCTGGGCCTCGCTGGGGGAAAGCTCCGTGCCCGCGGCCCCCACGCAGGGCTGGGCTGGTAGCACCCGGGAGCTGCCGGCGGCCGGGAGCAGCTGGGGCACCACGGGCGGCTGCCGGGTGATGACAGAGATGAGAGGATACGCCCGCAGAGAAGGGGACCCTGGCAGGGAGGAAGCAGAGGTGGATGAAGGTCAGTTCAGTGCTGATGTGTTTGAGTAATGGGAGTGCTGGGGAGAAGAGGGAGACAGGAATAGCTTTCCTGAAGCTGCCATTTGCTTGTTAAAGGACCACAAGCAAGAATATTCCCCTCTTTGGATCTGTTCCTTCTCCCAAATTGCACAGCTTCCCTTGGGCTGGGGAACCCTAACCCTAACCCTAGAACAGGGAAAGGAAGGACTGCCTTTCCACTCCTTTTTTTAGGAGCTATTATAACACGCACCATTGAAATCATCTGTCTAATTACTGCAAGAGATTAAACTCCAAGCAAAAGATGAAATCTATCCCCATTCTGTTCCAAACTTTGTTTCCCTGGGGAAATTAGGACAGGGTTCACTTGAAACAGTCACCTCTCCTCTCCTTGCAGGTAACAGACAACAGAGTCCAGTTCACAACTCATCCCATCCCCTAACAGGCAACTGCATCAGAACCACTTTCATCCTCCACTGCCCACACTGATGGCGCTGACCATGCAGGAAGATGGGGATGCATAGATCCCAAGAGTTCTTCACTGGCTGAGCTCTGCATCTTACACCAACCAGTTGATACCAGCCCTAAAAACAAACCAGTTCTGCTCCAACCCTTTCAGATCAGGGCCATTCTGGGATGACAGATCCAAACATTCCCAAACACTAGAGGAAGTTCTGATTCACATCAGGCCTTCTGATTTACAGCTATAGCAAATTCCTGCTCAGCCTTAGCCCCAGGAAGTCGAATGTTCCTTTAAAGTTTGGGCAGGGAAATTGAGCTACGTACGGGAAATGTAAACTCACCATAAGATACACAACCTGCAGAGTCTTGGGCAAGTCACTTTCTTGCTCCGTACCTCAGTTTACCTCATTTGCAATATGGAAACAATCTTCCTTACCTACATCACTGGCGGTAAAACATGGATTAAAATTTAATGTACACAAAGTATTCGGAGATCTTTAGATAAATGGTACTGTGGAAAGGAACATATTACACCAGCAGGCCTGATTGTGAAACCCTTCACATGAATCACCGCTAATGAAAATAATGATCTCTAGACCTCAATGAGTGTGTTGGGGTGAGTAACTCCGCACGGTAGAAGAAAGGAGTTGCCAGGCTGGCCTGCTGGTGACCTGTATTCCTCAGCCCTCTCCCCGAGTGTAGGGCTGTGATCACAGGAACCACGTCCTAGGTGAGCTGTGGTGCCCAGGGTACATCAAAGAACTACACAGGTTGCTGATCGTCACTTCTCTCCTCAACCACAGCAAGTCGTACAAAATCCAGCCACTTACAAAGCAAGCTTGGGAAATTACTGTCAAAACCCTAAATCCCAACAGACTGGGATGTAAGGACAGCTGTGACTACAGACTGGGGTTTAGGCAGACTGAGGCTTCAGTCTTGCTTTCTCCTCCACACCTCTGCAACACTAAAAATCAAAATACTGCCATTAAATGTAAAGCTTTCCACTTAAACCACCAAGGAAGCACTTGAGAGATGAGATCAGAATTGCCAAGCCAACCTCTAGCTTGTGTCAAGCTTTATCTACCTTTTCTTTCTGTGGATTTTTTCCAGCTGAAGACTGTGCTGATCTACAGCACCACCAAGTAACCTGGTGGAAATTCTACCTTGATTTACAACTTCAGTGGCTGTTCAAAGATCATAAATTAGGACAGAGTGTGCTGTCCTTCGCTTTACACACTAAATCTGTGCTGGTATTTATGCACCCTCTGACACCACCCAGCTACACAGAAGGTAAAGCAGATGCTGCTCCCATAGCCTATGTCCTCTTTGTCAACCCACCACTGTTAACTTCTGACACTGTAGGATAATAAAAACTTGCTGACCCACCCATAGAACAGATGATTTCTTCTCTTTCAGCCAAATTTGTCCAAAAATCATCCCCTCTTGCCTCCTTGAAGGGTCCCTCCATTACTAGAATCCTATGCAGGAACACTGAGGCCACCTCCACCATCAGAGGTGTTCCTGGGTGAGCCATGAGGTTCATGAGGACATCATGTGTTGATGTCTTCATTTGCAGCAGTCCTGGGACTCAGCCCCTGTACACAACTGCTCTTGGTCACTCAGGCTCCAAGAGGCTTCTCGGATCCCAGTTCCACGCTGTTCTGGATAAGGAGACTGAAAACTGATACCCGTTCTTACTCCATAAGCTTAACTCCAGAAAGGAGTGGGTCCAGTCTTACTCCATCCCCTTATCCCGCTGCTGTGGGGTCCTGGTTCAAATCTGCCCATCACAGAGCTCCTGCTCCTCTACAGGTTCATCCTCCAAGCCTTATCCCATAACCCATTCCTGTCCTTGCTCATGGATAGCTTTTGGCACCAGATCACTGGTTAATCAATACTTTTGTACCTCCACATATTTCCAGCAGGGCTCTCCATAAAGCACAAAATTACTCATGAATAATAAATCACCAGAGCTCAGAAACCCCTGCAAGGCTCCAAGCGACTGAAACCTCTGGATGAAAGGATTTTTACAAGGAACTCTCTTCAGGGGAGGTCAGCAAAGTTATTCGATATCAGAGCGACCGGTGATATTTGCTTTCCTGTATGGCATGGCAGCAGCACATGGGACTGTTTCAAGGGAGGGAAGGATAGTTACAATCGTCCCAGAGCTTAAGATCCGCCTTCATCAAACAGAACAAAGTCTCTTCAGGCTATTTTTCTAATAGTCAGGTAAGATCAGGATTAAAGGAACTGCTTTCCCAGATCAGCAGCAAGGCCTTGGCTATTTTTGCAGGGTACAACAGTGGTTATTAGAGAAGCAGATGACACCGGAGTTGTTTGGGTCTGTGTTTTCAAGTGCTGAGTACCTGAATGAGGGGATATATTTTCCAAAATGTTCAGCAGCCAGCAGCTGTGCCCTGGCCAAACAGTCAGAAAAGCTCAGCACATGCTTATTTTTGGTGCCCACGTCAGGACACACATTTATTTACGGCCCTTCTGAAACCACGGTGCTGCTTCTGCGCAAGTTGTGGTTCACAACCGCCAAGCTGATTCAAGTTCCAGGTGCTGAACAGATTTGTGAGGCTGTTGACACTAAGTGTCGTGTATTTCTTTATCATTTGTGCTTGTAAGAGTAACCTTTGCTTCTGGTTTGATACCAACAGTTGTGACAATGCTTTTAGAAACCATCATAAATAATGAAAGCATCACGATCAGCCCAGCTTATACAAGACTGCTCAGCTTTGTGCCCTTGGCCTGGTGAGGACACAGGATGGTTGTGGCATGGAGTAAGGAATAAGGATGGCATCTAGAAATGGCATACAGTTCAAGGCTGCAGATATTTTTGGGGAGAAGCTACAGGTCAGAAAGGGGGCAGTGCTTTAGCAGCCCCTTGCACATAGAGCAAACCAGAAATAACTGACCTCTACACTGCACGAGCCAGCTTTCAGATCCCAGAGGAAAAAGCCCAAGTTCCGTGTCCTGCTCTAGATCTAGTTATCCCGAAGTTCAAAGCAGCTGAAGCTGAGCCAGTCCATTGTCTCTAGGTACACTAACATGACTCCCCTTAAACCGTCCGTACAGTTCTCACCCTGATAAAGCCTTGCCTTCCAAACACCACGAAATCTGAGGCGAGATCTAAACTTCACATCCCCCGGAGTTCAAAGGTACTTCTAAGACTGACACGGTATTGTAAGAACGGAATAATTTCCTAATCTTCAACAAATTAAATGTTGGCAAGCAGCTCTTGTCTGCTCAGCACTGTTGTGACACGCTCTGTCTCCCAAATCGGGATGAATGGGAGTGAAGAGCTCTTTGCTTCCCATACCTGCCTTTCACATTGGTTCCACTGAATGCGTTCTCACCTGCTCTGCTGTATGAGCACCTTCTTTTCTGACCCACTGCTCTTTTGCACATGAAAACCCCAAATCTGCCCACATAAGCCAGAAAATGAGGAATTTGCTACCCTAGAAACACACCTAAAGCATTTTACTATTTCCATCTAAAACTGTCAAGAGGCCCCCACACTCCAGTGGTGAAACCACCAGTGGTTTAGGACTCAGGCGGTCTCACTGCTCTTCACAGGGACAGTGGTCTCTTACTATGTGGTTTTCTACAGAAAAGTCCCAGTTTTATCTACTAGAATAATCTTAACCACTCCAAAGCCTAGGGTAGTCTCGGGCTCACTCTGCTGCTGAATACTTCTCAAATAATTGGGAAGCATAAGTGTAATCCCATACTTCACACCATGCACAACTGAAGGAGTGCTGCCTAAACAACAGAATTTTTCCTGTAGTTCTTTTCTAAGGATTTGAATAATCTCAGTTTCAAGCAGCAAGAAAGCTCTTATTTCTGTCTACCCCACAAAGCAAACATCTGGCCACTCTTGCTAAAACTAACCAAGGCCGAAAAATAAAAAAGACATTGGATCTGCAGAGAATTTTCTATGATCTGAAAACATTTTGCTTTGCTATTTAAATCTGCGTTGGCAGCCACTGTACAGTGAATAACAGATCTGCAGTAAGCACTGCCCACACCATCTTCACAAGAATTGGCTTACTCAAGCCACACAGGTCTAGGAGAATCCTGAACTCCTGTTTCCTAGTTATATGTCAAATATTTCTGCTACAAATGTGCCATCATTTGATGCATCAAAAGATTTTTTTTCTCATTTGTTTTTCTTTTCATCAGCAACACCAAGAAGATGTTACATCAAGAAGACCAACCTGAAGCCATCTCTGTTCCACTCATCTGCTGGAACATTTCTAATAAATTTCTTTTAAACTTCTTCTGACCACAACGTAAGACACAGTGGATACACCACCACTGCACCAGATCACCTTTCAGAAGCTGTAATTAAAAATGAATACTTCAAACAAATCTTTTCCCCTCATTTACCCCCTCCTCCCCAGCTTAATTTCAACCCCAGCAGACACAGAATAGAAGGAAGAGAAAAGGGAAAGCACTAATTAGTTGCACAGTTTGACTGCCGGCAATGGAGGAACAGTTTTCCTCCCAGGGAAACTCAGTTTCCAAATGCTGTTTTGGAAAGCAAGAAATAAAAAGGAAGGAAAGATTTATGGATCAGCTCCTCTTGGCAAGACAGCCCTGCTCGGAGGCAGAATGAAATCTCACTCAGAATGGGCTGCAGTGAAAGGTAAATAATGAAAGAAAATGAATTTACGACTCAGAAAGGTCTATAAATCTCTCATCTCCCAAATGTCAAAACAAAGGGAACCAAGAACGGGTTGAGTTCATTTAGGAAAGGACTGGATTTTGCCGAAGGAGCAGGCAGTCTACTGAAAGGAATAAGCAAACCTTGAGTGAAGCAAAGAAAACAAAAGAAGCACAGAAACGTTGAGAATTAGTTGAACCACACACAGTTTGTTTAGTGGGGAGGGCATTACATTGACTTTTTCCACCATAGATCCCAAAAAGCAGAGATTTTCCAACCATACCAATTCCATGGATCTCAGCTAGACTTTACCACTGCATCCAGAGCTGAGCAGGGACCTGGTACAATCCAGGACTCATTGTGGCCCAGGAGCCAAGTGCTTAAAGACAACAGCCAGGTACTCAGTGTGTGCTGCAGGACACAAGACATCCCCTCAGTCAGAGTGGGCTACTTTGCCTCATGGTTGCCAGAGCTGCCAAAAGCTGACCAGAGACAAAACCTGACCCTTGTGCAAGGGCTGTGTTCCTCTGCTGAGCTTCCTCAGGCAGCACATGGACCCGCAGCACCCCTCTTGTCCATTACAAATCCTGCTGAGCGCAGGAAAGCAATTCTTGCACTCAGGTTAGACCTTACCCCATCTATCTTTGGTGACATCGGATTTAAACCTTCTCTGCTCCATCTATACCAGGCTTAGGCACTAAGAAGTTCCCCAGACATGGGAGACTCTTCCTTATTAACTATTAGAAGGCATCAGATTCTTCTCAAGACCAGTGCTGTGCTCCACCAAGCACCCTGATACGGACATAAAGGCAAGAAGAAAGGGAAGAACAGCAACAGGCTGTGCGTACACCAGAAAAATTCATATCCTCTCAGGAACAAGTGCTTAGGAGAGGATTGAGGGGAACTGCCAGGTCTCCCAGATTTCCTTGATCCAGCCCTTTCCAAGATGCCTGGCCCACTGGAGCACTGTCATGAACACTTGAATCCCGAGTTTAAAAATGACCTGGGTGATGTTTCTGCTATGCAGCTTGGTGGGAACAGATCCCTCCGCTATCTCCAAAACGGGAAGCAGCAGAGCCGTGCCAGAGGATGGCTGCTCCTGAGCCAATTACGGTCTGGGAAGAGGTGGGCTAATGAGGCTGTGATCACTGTGCTGACAGCTTGGCACTTCCCAACCGTGAGTCCGTGTATGTGTATGGAGCAGCCCTTGGGACACACTGGCACAAACGGTCCTTCAGAGCTGCAAGTCCAGGCACGGCAACAAAGCCTCCCTAAGCTGTCCCTGAGCAAGGCAAGGGAGCCTAGAGGTGGTACCTAAGTATGGAATTAGATGTTTTTAGCACCCCTCTCAAACAAAGCTTGGCCAGAGAGGTGGAGACAGGTAATTTGTCAGAAACCCTTTGTATCAACTACTTCAGGCATTGATTCTCTTCTCATCCTTTCCAGTCTTTCTGTAAGACAACCCTCAGATACTCTTTTACATTTCCTATACCTCTTTTAGTATTGGAAGAGCTGGAAAACCCGCAGATAATTCTCTGAGCCTTTACAAGTGCCATAGCTCAGCTTTATAAGCAGATTTTTCTGTGACTATTACATATTAAATGGGAATCCTGGAACTGGGAGTGGTTGAAAACACTCTTTGTTGCCATTCTTCTTCTCCAGCACCTCAAAGCTCAGTGACAGAGTTAGCCCTGTTTCGGGAGAGGAGAATTGTCTTTGGTTTGGTTTCTTTTTCTACTTGCTCTCTTTCTTTGGATACATGTGGAAATCGGTTGTATCCAAGCTAGAGCTAAAGTCTCTGCACAAGAGCAGAGGTGAAGGGCACTTCTGGGACATTCTGAAAGCTTCCAAAAATAGCCTCAAGACTCAGCCCAAATGCACAGAGACAAAATTTCCATAGGAATCGTGTCATGGAAGCTACAGGAAAGCAGAGCAATCAACCCTGAAATCTTAAGTGCAGGGCTGGAACACGAGCGGACACTTCTGGTACTCCAAAATAGCATCAGTGAGGTTCCTTGGAGCAAAGTTTAACTGCTCCTCAACCAAAGACTGCAGGTACATTCACACCAGATTCTTTGGCCACTTCAATGAACTCTATTAATCTGACAAGGACCATGAGTCTCACACACATTAAATGCAACTCAGCAACACAGCAAAAAGTGTAGCAAATGGCTTCTCTTCATTGTGGAAAAATCCAGACCTAACTGATGTCCATGGCAAAATGCCCACCAGCTTCAGTGGAGCCAGGATTTCACCCGCATGTGCCCACAGAAAGAAAAGAGAAAACAAAAGAAAGGAAATTAGTGCAGCTAATTTTAGCACAGCTAAAATGATCCTTTTTTTAAGGCATTCTGACTGAAGGCCAGTTCTTCAGGAGTCTACACCTCTGTAGGAGCCAAGTGGGAGTGAGAGAAAAAATTGGCATCTGATCAAATGGCAATTTTTGACCTCAGATTTTCACGTGGGAGAAAATTTGGGCTCATCCAGGAGTCATGTTTAACCTTCCCTAAGAGAACAGTCCCGTTTCTCTTAAATCACTTTTTTGGGGGGAAGCAGGTTTTCAGCTAAATCTGTTGCAAACAAAAACACTGATGTTGGTAGAGGTTGACTTAAAAGATGCTCCCCCCACAAAGCATCTGCCACTCTACAAATCCCAGGTACAACTCCCCAGGGATGACTGGAGCTGGACACAGCTCCAGCTTCTGTTCCCTGTGGTCTGGGACACTTGGAGCTGTGGCTGAGTTCAGCCCAATTTCAAAGCCACAGGGGAAATTTCTTCCGCTCTTGGAGCTGTATGATCCAGGTTTTCCTTTTCAAGTCTGTCCCCCTTAGCAGTTGCTGTATAACTTCTCCATAGAAAAGCACTTAATAAGTTTGAATGATGTAAGGCGTGCATGCTGCAGGCCTCCACAAAAATACAACAGAAAAATAATTTACCCTAACTTATTAATGACATCTGATATTCATATTGTGCTTTTTTGTATGTTTAAGTAAGTAATTGGCCTTGAATAGCTGAGAAGCCTGAGAGCCTCCCTGAACAAGACTTGTCTCACTTCCTGCTGCCACAGGCAGATATGGAACACCCTGCCTTGGACAGGGCTGGATGTGGGGCAATTATCCATCTTAAAAACACAATCCAAAACTCACCTAGAGCATCAGTGTCTCCAGGGATGCCAGATCCCTGAAGGATGGCACCAGGGATCTTCTGGCAGGGCTGGCGATCACCATTCTGACAAACTGGCTTTGTTCAGGGCTGTTTGAGGGGGAGGAGGTAGTAATGCACCTTGAACATGGAGTGGAAAGACCTGGCTGTGCTGTCCTGGGGCAATCACTGGGATATCCTGGGATAACAATGCCCAGCTGCCGAGTTTATTCCCAATTGCTGGAAAGACATGAGCCAGCACCACTTGGTGCTATAGGCTGCTGTCCCTGAACACAGCAGCCTTTCTTCTAGGCTGTCAGTCAAGCAGAGGAGTGTGCCAGGACCTTGTCAGATCCTCAGTGAAGAGGAAAATTTATATGTAAAGAAGATTTATTTTGTTTTAAAGAAGCATTTAAAAAATCTATTTGGCCAGCACTCAAGAAATCCTTTGTGGCAAATGTAATGGCACTGTGGCTTCATCAGCAGAGAATGAATCAGAACAGACACCACCTCTGTACTTTGAATTATTCTGCTTCACGTACTCAAATGACAACCTGCCTTTTTGATGGGAGCCCCCCTTGACTCAAACCCACCCCCTGCAGCCAAACTGAGCTTGGCTCAGAGAGGTCCTGCTCATTGCCTAAGGCTACACAAAAGGGACTCTGTCTGGGATTCCTCATCTTTAGCTGATGATTCCTTTAAATCCTACTTAGTGGGAAAGGAGGTACTCTGAACACAACCAGATCTGCCCTAATATTTATTGGATACATGGGCCCAAGGCCATCGTGACTGCAAACAGCTCCCCAGGGAAGGCAGGTTTGGAAGTCAACCTCCATTCCACACCTTTACTGCTTGGACTCGGAGGGAGTTCTAAGTCCAGGTCACATCAGTCCCAGAGAAATAAACACCAGCACATCTCCATAAACAACACCACTCCGGCAGTGCAGGGAAGTTCCTGGGATACAATCCACCAGCTCCCTGCCCAGATCTGCACCAAGGGACACTTCAGCTCCACTAAGCCAACTTCAGCTTGAAACTCTTTCTTTTGAACAGAGTCATGTTAAATACTTCAGCCAAGAGTTCCCTCCATCACTGAGGAGAAGGCTCAGGACTAGAGCTCATCACCCACTGGACCCAGACTTCACAAGTGGAGCAGCCAAAGGATGAGAGAATGGAACAGCTCTAAGGAGTGGATTTACAGGAAGTTTCTGGTCTTGGCTATTGGGGATGGAGGAGGAACACGGCACCAAGACGCCAAAACTCTCAGGGTGTCTCAGCTTAAGTTGCAACAATTTACCAATAACAGACATGACCAGACATCACAGGACACTGGGAGAGGCCAAACTGATTCATCTCTCCGGATGGTGTCACTGGTCAATGAGCAAGATTTGGACTTTGATGGAGAAACAGCTCGTCCTAGCTGAGAGGGTGGAGTTTGATAGAAGGGTAAGTCCTGTCCTGTGCTCTGTTCTGCTCCCTGAGCATCTCTCTCTGGCCACTGCCCAAGCTTTGAGTCTGTATGGACCTTGGGCCAACACACGGCCATTCTTATATCCTCACACATCTGACAAATGATTGTGCCTTCTCTCAGGATTTCACAGTTTCTGTCCAAGTTCAAACACACAATGCCATGGGTGCATAAATCAATCAGTCCGTCACTTCCTGCTCCGTTAATTACTATTACAGCACCCATAAGCAAACACCAGCCTTGGCCAGCTGACTGGCCATGCACACAAAAGCACTCTTCAGGTTTCTCAAGCCCACCCTTGTGTGAGCTCCAGCAGAAAGCTGGCCATATATATAACTACCTCTTCCTGCCCCGAGCCTCTAAAACGTGCTGCTGAGTGACACATGGGAAGAAAGAGAGTGCAATTGTTTCTCAGCACCGGACTGTGTAAATTTTGCCTGATGGATCTTTTGGAAAACGCTTTTTCCTTCTCAAGAGAATAGTGGATCAGTGTTTAAAACACACAGACATCCCGCTCTTTTCCTCCCCTCTGAAATGAAAGGGAGACTTCAGCAAGTACCAGTGTTAACCTGAAATGGACCTGTCACATCTTGGCAAAGCCTCTGCCTCTTATAGCTGTGGCTTATCATCTCAAGGGTTGCGTTATTAATAATTTTGCCTCCATCAGGACACATTTAGCAGAGAGCTTGGTCTCTCTGAGCTGCATATATGATTCTTTGATCTTGCATCTGCCCTAACACAGAGAAAACCCATCTCTGTTTCCTCTATGGACAAAAATAAACTCTGTGGATGATTTGGCTGAGCAGCTGCACAAACAATGCAATTTAGAAGGATGCAAATGATACATGAGCAGATTTTGTTCACAGCCTGCCTGTCCGTTGTGGTTGCCAATTAGATCAGTGGTCTTAACCCAGCTCTGGTGGCTGGTGTAAGGAGGAGAGATGCACAGGGAACAAAGCCGAGCATAATGCACATCCCAGCGTTATTCCAGGAAGCTGAAACCCTGTTAACAGAATCTAGAGCACCCTGGAAGAGGATTTCCTCCAAACCTGATCTTTTTGTGTGAATAAGCTGACTATGTCACAGCTTCCATGAGCACAGGGCATGGCTATTTCCATCCTCTTCACATCAAATAACAGCACACCCATGTCACCTCACAGATCCAATCTTAACCGAAAGACAGTGAATCGAGGACAGCTAAGCTTTCACTTTTTGGATGGGGGAAAATACACAGCTGGATTTCCAGGTTACAGAAACTTTTCACTGCCAACCATTCTGCAACACAAAAACCAGCACTGGCAGCTTCATTCCCGAAGCAGCTTCCTTGACGCCAGGACTCTCTGTAGTATATAAAGTCAGTCATGAGCTGAAGATGTTGCAAGAACCCTTAGTCATGGCTCCATCTCCACCTCTACCTGCAGCCTGAGTGTCCTGTATGGACATGGGGAGGTGGATGCTCCCACCAGTTACACCCCAGTCTTCGAGCAAACCGATTGACGGGAGCCAAGACCCAGCGTGTTCATCCCAGGGTCGGTAGTGTATTGGGGTTTTTCAGCTGAAACACAAACTGAGTTTCGCTCTTACAGAAATTCATCTAATCTCAAAAAATAAGATGAAAAATGTCTCAAGGATGGGCAGTCCGCAAATGGACACACCCAGGGAAGGCAGTTTCATGAGAAAAATGTCAGCCTCAGAGTTGCAAAGCGCTTTGGAGGCATGAAACCAGGTATGTGCCAGAGAAGTGACGACAAGGTTTTCCCAGATACCAGGCTGTCCATACCAAAGCCTTGACAGAAGGATGACCTAGAAATTCCAGCTGGTGAGCTCTAGCTGTCCTGACCTCCTCTTGCTCAGAGGAGCTGAGGCTGCCCCATCCCTGGAAGGGTCCAAAGCCAGGTTGGATAGGGCTTGGAGCAACCTGGGATAGTGAAAGGTGTCCCTGCCCATGGCTGGAACTGGATGAGATTTTTTCTGTTCTGATAGGAAGTCAGCCAAAGAGAGACTGTTTTAACATCTCCAGACAAACTCAGATTAGACTTCAGGTGGAGATAAGGCCCTAATTAATCATAATGGATGGAATTAGGTTTCTACAGTGCTCAAATTCAGCCTTAATTGTGAATTAATGCCCTTACGGGCAGAAATGTTACAACTGTTCCAAACAGGACAACTGTTCCAAACAGCTCCAATCCAGAACTACAAATATGCCGCTGGAAATGCTCCGATTTAGGGATCCAGGTGGGAAGTTTAGGGAACCAGATGGAAAACCCTCCCTCAATCTAAAATTTGGAGTCAAAGCTTTGGTTATCACCCACCTCTGGTTTCATCACCCATGGATTCTCCTCTGAGTTTCCTACAGCCTCTGTCACCAGAGAATGCGGCGTTGCTGTGTTCCACAGGGATGTTGGGGCTTCATAATCTCATTCCAATGCCAGTTATAAAAGTCAATAAGCAAAAAACAACACAGCCCTTTCTTCCCTTCACATATGGGCGGGTGTATCATTCCCACTAGCGTAAGAAACAGCTCCGGGCTGACGGGAAGATTGTCACATTCTCACCAACTTTACTCTGTCCCATAAAGCACCAAAAGAACAAAGTTCTGTTCACTTAGGTGTAGATTTTGGGGGAAGAGGACCTCAGGCCCAGTATTTCCATCCCTGGCACTGCCTTAATGTTCAATCTCAGCCAAGTCCCTGAACCCCACTGGATTTCTGTTTTCCCCACATGAAAAACATGGGAGATAACACCAACCACACCAGTTATATGGCCTGGAAAGGACTCAACAGCAGCCATGTGGGGAGGCAGAGGTGTTGTTATCTCCCAGCTCACTGCAGACATTGCCCATGAATAGATTGCATGAGCACTGTGTTGAGAACTCTCTTTGGTGTCATACGATTATGAAATTCCTTAATGTGCCATTAATATATATGTTAATTTTGAAGCAATGCATGTATCCTGTTCTTGTGCAAGCAGCAATGTTTCCACGGGAACTCCTCCAATAACAGGCACAGATGCAGTGCGTGGCTTTTCCAACAAAAATAGCTTTTTCCAGCTCAACTTTTTTTAAAGTTCTCCTCACCCAAGAAGGACATTCTGCCCAGGATCAGCCGTGGCTGCCAATTTTAACATGATGCTGACCTAAATAAATCTGCAGGGAATATTTTATGTATCTCTCAAATCTCACCACTACCAGACTCTGATTTGGCACTGCTGGGATGAAACTAATCTTAGATTTGGCATTTCCACATGCAAACAGACAAAATCTTTACACTGACAGTGTTTTCATTAAGCTCTGAAATAGGGGCTGTATCCCACCTGGAATATTATTAAGCTGTCCAGAGAATTTAGGCAATTATTGGCATTTACTGCTCTGTGATGAAAACACCCAACACTGCTGATCCCTCACGTGAATTGGTTTGCTCTGCTCAGCAATGGTGTGATAGTTCTGAGGAAGCTTTTAAATTCTGAGAGCCAGAAGAGCCTTAATATGAACCACATATGAAAAACTGTTTCAATTTTAAATTTTTTTTAAAACATCCTACTCATCTTTTCCTCTCTGCTGAAGTATTGATGCCTTGCCCACAGCTGTCCCTGTTTCCATCCCAGGAGATCTGCTGGGAAGGAGACCCAAGGACTTTCAGTTCATGGAGAGCTTTTGAAAGATTTGCTTGGACACTGCAACCTATTTCACTGCCTTGAAATAGATTTTCTCCAATTAATTAAAAAGTGCTTTTTAAAGTCTTTTTCCTCCTTTCTTTAAGCCATTCCACAGAAGTTAAAGCCTTGACGTTAGATGGATGCAATGTTGAATCCATATGGATATAAATATATAGCCGGTTAATAAAAAGATGAGTTCTGTGTCTACTCTGTGGTGTATTCCAACCACCACAAACACTCTACCACCACATCCTTTACACGTACAAAACGACAAAGTGGAGGCAAAAGTGCAGTTGAAACTGCAGCAGAATCAGAAACTTACAATCTGATACAAAAATTGGCTCAAATACCTAAAGATTTCAAATGATTTTCATCCTTTATTAAAAATAAATTAAGAAAACAACGTTTAAGGCATTTGAATAGCTTGCCCCTTCCAAATGCATGAAGTATCAGAACGACACCACATTCCTACTTGTTTCCAATTCGGAGGGAACAAAGTAAGAATCTTGAAAGGAAAAGAAAAATGCCATATGAAAAAAAAATTTTGTAAGCTGTCTTCTCACACATTAATAAGAGGCAAGGAAAAGGCACCATTTAAATTATTTTCTCCTCTCAGTGGGTCACCTTTAATTAACTTGTTGAGAATGAAACACACTCCTATCAGGACGTTAACATCTTATTTCCAGTGCTGCTGGGGTGAGGAGCCTGAATAAAAATAAATGGCTTCTCCAATGAGACACATCATCCATCGTCAGCATGTAAAACACAGTCATTAATCACAGCACAACCTGCTTATTATGGGCATTCAAGCACTGGCAATACAAATGCTTATAAAACAGGGGATCCTTTCATAATTCCCTGCCCTTGTCTCTCAATAGTTTAGAGGATTAACCCTTTTACAGCGAGGGATGGGCAAACTGGTTTTGCCTAATTCCAAACCAACCTGACATCACGGGTTCAAAAGTTCGACTTGAACTCCCAACGTTCTCAGGTGCAGTTTGTGCTGAGGGAACAAAGAGCTCATGGGGAGATAAGGGAAGGAAGACAGTGAAAGAGCGAACTGAAGAACCCTACAGGGCATGGACAGTGTGTAAAAATCCAGTAAGAACCAAAGGATGGATAAAAATTGGTGATGAAAGAGTTGAAACTCTTGCAAGGTAATAAACATGGTTTTGTCTTAACACCTATCTTAAAGTGATTTGTGGGGGAGTCTCTTCCTTCCTACAGAACTCCCCCTGCTGGGAAAAAACAACAGGATTTTATTTGTACTTAATTAATACTCATGAAGAGCACAGTTACACATACACAGTTAAACATACACAATCCCCACTGACCATACAACTTTGGGCTTCTCTTGCATTTCTTAGCAAAGGATTTTAAAATACTTGGCACAAATGTGTAACGAACCACCACCTTTCTCTAAAAAATGGGAAGGATGAGGAATTCAGCTGGCTCCATAAAGTCATACATAAAGTCAAGGACAAAGCCAAGTAGGGATGGCCCAAGCACCAAGCGCTGCCTGTAAAGCTCTCAGCTCTTCCCTCGGCTCTGCAAAACCCAACTCCACTCAGTTATCCCTGCTCCCAACACGGCGTGTCCCAAGCTGCCAGATAAATGAATGCTCAGCAGAAAACGGTCATTTATTTGCAGTCTGATGCAATTCCTTTTCTTTTTCTACACACCCAAAACTTTTATTGACTTCAAGGAGAAAATAAGTGGGGACAGGAGGAAAATCAAGAGGTACTGAGAAAAGCAGTGTTTGGACATCATATGTAGCAGGCAAAAATACTTAAGCCTCACTATTTACTGATAGTTGTAACAAGTCAGACACCCGAATGAAGAAAATTCTTGTGGAGAAAAACTAGATGAGGTGTGTATTTGAATTTTGTCCTGAGGTGTAAACTGGCCCCAGGTTAACCAGAGTCGGTAATTTGTCAAACACTTAAGTTTGTCATCAACTGGACAAATATTTCCAATGTTAGTATCAATTACTGGAGGCAAATGACCCATGATTGGCTTTGGGGAAAACAAACATTCTGAGAAGACAAATTAGTAGTCCATCACATTTTAAATTACACTAAAGCTACACACCAGGTACTGGAAACGAACACTTAACTTTCTTCTGGGTGGATTTTTCAGTTAATTAACATTGCAGCAACGGGTGGTGGCAGCAATTCCATTATAATTTACTCCATATGTAAGAAATATTCAGTAAATACTTCATAGGCATGACTGGTTCAGACTAAAGTGGGATATGTCCCAGCAAATCACCAGCAAGGAGTTAAAATCAAAAAAATATCCTGGGTTAAAAGGGACTCACAAGGATCATCAAGTTCAACTCCTGGCCCCCTGCACAGGGCAACCCTCAAAATCACACCCGAAGTACTCAGAAATTCAGCATTGGCTCTACTTCCTAGAAGTAGAAGAAATACCAGGAGTTTTCCCAAGGTATTTCTTCTACAGGAAAGGTTTTCTTCAACCCAAGTCACCGTCGAGACACTGTGATGAATGAAAGGGTTCTCAGTATCCTTCACTGCCAAAAGGATTTTCTATCCTGTAATTTACTACAGGAAAGCATCAGATTTATTTTGTGGGTGGAAGCTCAGAACTAAAAACCACCAGCAGGTGAGAGCTTTATTGCTGGGTTTGCTTTTTCAAAGGCACCTCCAAAGTTGGGCTCAATGGTGAGTTAATGAGTCAAACCCCCACGCCAAGGCTGTGCTGAGCAGTGTCTGTGAGGAAGGAACAGCAATGCTCAGGTTTTAAAAAGCTGCCAACTGATTTTAATGCATTTTTACAAGCTATCACGACTAACTGTGCTAATATTGAAAAGGGAGAAATAAGGCCTGGATCACAGAAATCAGCTTTTCCAAACATAAAGCCACAGAGTTACCAGTTGCTATGAATGTGTCTCGTTGCTCTGATGGCAGTGGTTTTGCTCAGTGACAGGGAAGAAAGGGGACAGTATTTTCCCTTGGTTGAGTATGTGCCACAGAAGTCCTGTACTAACGTTTATCATGGTTCTGTCCCTTTTCCCTGATTAAAGCTGCCAGATGGGTATAATTTTTCCCCTTCTCCAAAGGCCAAATTTCTATTTCACAGTTGCCAGCTCTGTAGAATGTGACAGTGGAAGCTATTAATAGATCCTGCTATTAAGAGAAAACATGGAAAACAGAAAGACCAAAACAATTACAAAAACTGTGATAGCACAAAAGAAAAGGAAATTATTAGCTAAACTGAGTTTTCCAGACCAAAACCCAGTCCATGGAGCCAGGTACACAGCAAAAGACACTCCAGCACTCCCATGCCAACTGGGCATGCAGTCAAATCCATCTTTTCCATTTCCACGCGTGTCCAGCACCTCCATCCTCCACAAAGAACCTCTCACAGATCCAAAGCAATGTCATGCCACTAAAACCAGGATCAGGCCCTGTCTTTCACTTTAGCACAACTGCTACAAAGAGAGACACCTAGCCAGAGTGATCCCACACCTGCAGAAGTGCTTTCAGCACTTGGCATGGACTGGGAGATCGTCTATGCAGAGACTAATTTAGTTCACCCGGAGATGGGAATGATCCCAGCGAACAGACATTCCCTGCTGTCTGCACAGCTTGCCATGACCCAAGGTTTTGATGGGATGGCACTTGGTATGTGGAGCTCTGACCTCCCAAGACAGTCAGACAAATGCAAACCAGGAAAACCCTACATCTGCAACTCGGAGCTGCTCCCTGGCTCTGCTGGAAAGTGGACAGGGAGGAAAAATTCTGAGAACAGAACAAAAAGAATCAATCTGGAATGTATTAAAAATGCATAAATTGTCCTAAAGGAAGCCAGTGAATCACAATTTAAAAGATAATCATGATTTAAAAGATAATCTGCCCAATTTTGTGAAAACACCACCATACTTGAATGTGTTTATAAATCCACCTTTTTATCATGTAGATTATTTCTCTTTAAATAATACTTTGGATGCTGTACTTTGTTCAGCTGAGAAACAGATGAATACCCATAACCATTCCAGCTTTGGGATTAGCTCATGTAAAAGTTTCATTAATTTATGAGCTGATACTTACACAAGTAAGCTCTCTAAATCTTGACAATTAGATGAAGCAGCAGTGGGATTTCTACAATCTCCTTTCAGTCATCTTTGCTGCCTCTTCTGATGCAATCGCTTCAGCAGCAAGTCTGTGATGGACAAATTCATCTGCAGTATCATGGCTGTGACATCTCTTCACAACAGACAGGTGCTCTGCGGATTAGGCACCAGCCAAAGAAGTCTCTGTTGCAGCCACAAGAAAAAGGCTTTCAATACGGCTGTACAAATAAAATAAAATCAGTCGGGATTTCATTAATGCTTTTGTTTTAATGCAATTTAAGTGCTGAACTACCTTACAGTAATGTGCTTTAAAATGTTTACAGTTAAGGCATAATTGAATTTGACTCATTTTGGCCCTGATCCAGCTATGATTTAATTGACTTCAGTGGGAGTTGGACTGTGCTCTAAGTAATTTTAACTAAAATAATCCATCAATTGTTCCTCACCCACTTCATCAAACTCCTTCTTACCATTTATGATTGCTCTGTAATTTATTGCAACAAGGTGAAACCAACCCTTTTAACTTCTGGCACGGCTTCCTAACCCTCGGTGGAGAATTTCACCATATGCAGCCACCTAAACCAGACCTGCTCGAGGAAAGCCAAGAGCACAACACAGCTGAGCCCCAACCCGCCTGGTACTATCCACAGAAACCTCCAAATATCAGCTCCTCCACGGCTTAGTCACCACAGGAACAAAATGAACTGTTAGCAAAGCTGTCAAGAGGAGGCTTGGAAAAAAACAGGCAGAAGGGTGAAGTGAAATGTGTTCACAAACACTCGTTAATTTTTTTTGGCCAAAAATTGCCCCATTTGCTTCAGACTTCTCACCATTTTATTGTATCAATGATTACGTTACTGGTTTCTATTTCAGGGGGCCTTTTCATGTTTTTCCTCTTTGAGCCACAAGAATAAACACCATCCAGAGCACTAGGCCTTCCATAAGGCATATCATGTTATGTGCAACATGCAAGGGGATGTTTTCCGTAATAAAGTACCACCACTGCTAATTTTATTTCAAAGATGACAGGTAAATCTGTTTAAGTAACCACAAACATATCATGCTCATTTCTCTGTCTTCTAAAAGAAAAGGACATGTTTTTATTAAAGCTCCAACCCTTCTGTGCTTACGCAACAGAGCTCTGAATTTCATGGATCAACGTAGGCAGCTCTACGCTGGATGTGGCAATAGGCACCCGCACACTCAGAGGTACAAGAACTTGTTGCTTCAACATTAGTTCTCAAGATGTCTATTAAAATTTAATTCAAATGAAATTCAATCCCTGTAAGATGAAATCCCAGTCCGAAAAAAAAAATTGCACTGGCAGGAGAAGTAGCCTTTAACTGCTCTGTGACTTGCAAAATAATCATTAAAAGAAATATCCAAAGGCAAATAGTGGCCAAGTGTTTAAAGATGACTTAGTGACTACATGGAAAACTCTCTTATTCTGACAAAAATCCAAAAAATGAGTAGTAAGATTATCCAAAATACAGGGCAAATATAAATATTTCCAATTCAATCTCTTCTCTGCATGAGTAATCCAGTTGGAGTCAGACAACGAACTACATGAATAGAAAGCACTGGCATGTCAAAGAACTTACAAGATAAGACCTGAACACACACATCCAAACACATTTTAAGGTCACTGAAAGGTTGTTGCTTGGAGAAATCGACCATATATTTGCAAATTTTCTGTCATCACGTCTCCAAAGGGAATTGTAATTTTGTTGTATAGGAAGTTCTGGAAAACAGGGGTTTTTTTTGCTTTCATTCAAAAAAAAAAAAAGTGTGATTTTTTAAAACAGAAAATGTAAAACAAAGCAGATTTGTCTGTTAAGGTTCTTTCAGCTTCTGTATTTTAGACAGAGCTTAAATATTCTGGATGTGCTGCCTGCAGTCCAAAGATTTTGAGTATCAGTGTAGGGGTCCATGTTTGGGAAGATCGGGATCTTTTTTTGAAAGACTCTTCTTCACCTTTCTCTTTAGTTAGTTAAATGGATCTCGGCTGTTCCCAAACACCTGAAATACCTGCAGCTGGCAACTGGGTGCTGTTCTGAGCTGTGTTTTGGCCAAAAACAGGTCAAAATGTAAAGGTGCCTGAGAAGAAAAGGGAAAATGGAAAATATTAAGTATTACTGTGTTAGCCAGGTCCTAATACCAAATCTCTGAATTTTTAAAGATGTCATTAAAATGTAGCTTTGGGAATTCTTGGCTAGAAACCTCTCAGCTAAATTCTCCCACAGTCCTGGGAACCAAAAAATAATGGATAACATCAGACTTCTACTGCTCAGCTCCCATTAGCTTGTCCTTGTGATCCTATTCTAGTACAGACTTTACACAAATACAACTGAGATCACAAAATAGGTCCCAAATTTTCCAAGGATCTGTTATTTCCTAGCAAATGAAGCTCTTATTTACATGTCCTGGGTTCTGCAATCCAGCTGGAGTGATTCTTACATAGAAATGACTGAAAATGTTTGGTTGTAACTTTCTCTCCTTAAAAAAGAAAAATAAATAAAATTTTGCAATACTGAAAGTAGCTTCATTGCTTTGCCAAATGTCTCATTGAAAGGAAAGTGCTATGAAGTTTTGCTTCAGCCTTTAGAAGATAAGTTTTCAGTATTTTATTCCTGATTGAGTATTTTCTCTGATCTGATTTTCCACATACGCACACTTTTTAAGCCTCTCCCTTGTCAAGCTAAATTTATAACATTTTGCTTTGCTCTGAACTGAAAAGGACATATGATTATTTCTTCCATCTACCAACAATCAAAAACATCAATTTTTCTGACTTCTCCTATTTTCACTTGGATGTGATGAGATTTTGTACGTGGCCTGCAAATGCAAACCCAGGTTTCCAGTGGCTCCAAGCTGGGCCGCAGGTCACCTCTAACATTGAACGAGTTATCAAGAGCTGAGCAGAAGCAGCAGATCAGCAGAATCAAGCAATTAAATCATCTGAGCAACCAGAGCAGAGCCTTTCTCCAACCCAGCAGTGGATTTAGAAACAACTCGAGCCACTGTACTGAGCAAGTGCCTCCAGAGCTCAGTTCCTGACATGAAGATCAATTCCAGCTCTGCCATCCATTGTGTGCATTCCATGCAAATCTTCCTTCCCCGCAGGCCTGCACCGAGGGCATGGAAGTGACATTGAGCTGGAAAGGCACAGATTTGGTTCCATCACCCAAACCTGCTCACAACACTCCTATCAGCAGAAAATCCTTCCTGAAGATGAATCAGTGCTCCAATCCACACACTACCAGGGCTGTGATCCAGGGATCTGTCTGTCACTGTGCTCAGGTGGGAAATAAATGTACTGCTCAGCACAAGGAAACAGCAGAAAAACAACGAAGTCTCCTCAGTTACTGCCCTGCTCCGCTCCCCGAGCCTGGCGGGGTGGTAGGAGCTCCACACAACACATCAGCTCCAAACACTCTTGATTCCTTTTCCTCACCTTCCCCAGTGAGGATTTTTGCCCTTGTTCATGCCCAGGTTGTCCTGCAGGCAGCAATGCTGGGGGTCATTGATTCTACAGGATGAGATGGTCTTTTCCTGCGTTTTACAGCAGCAAGTTAAATAAAAGTCCTCAAAATAATAATGGCATTAGGTCTGCACTGCACAGTCTCCATGAGCAGTGGCCAAATTGAGGATACTTTTTACGAAAGTGCTGCATTTAAACCTAACTCACTGCGCAGATGGATTTAAACTGTGCTTCCAGTGCCAGCTATGAGGCTTTAAAAATGAGGCGTAGGTGTCAGTTTTCCCAGTGGAATCCCACATGCATTAATGCCTCCCATTATAGCATTCCTCCACAATGCTTATTCATGCCCAACCACAACCACAATGCTGATTACTTGCCACAGTAGGTTTTATTGCAATCACTGGGGTGTGATCTTCTGGTTTGTTCACTGTAGTTTTGCCTTTCTTTAATTCCTTTTATTCACTATTAACAGTACTGTGATAACACAGCAAAAGTCAGTCTTTATTACAGATATTTTAGTATCTAGCACTGAAATTTCTTTAGAGCCAGATTTGTCTGCTCAGTCCAAGTGAGATCTGCTTTCAAATCCCGATTTGAATCTGAGTTTCCTTCTGAAATGCCACATCTAGTACTGGATATAATCCAGCAAAGAACATTAACAGGCACTTCTCCAAGTATCTATTTATTGCCACCCAGCCCGTTATTATCCCCCATATGCCACTTTTAGGCATTTCTGAACTAGGTTTTTTGCTAAAGACATCAAAACACTTAAAACCCAAGGTGGCCACCCTGAAAAACACTAGGCTTTTTCAAGTTAACTGTTGTGCCCAATCTATAGCAGCTACAGAGGAATCCACTTTCAGTCCATAGGTTTGTTTCATTTACCTCGGTTGATAAAGTGCTCCTCATCCACAGACAGGCTTTTCCTTGTAGGACAGGGAGTTACGGAGAGTTTGAGAAAACTCAGATTTTCCCAGTGTTGCAGCTGAATAAATCCCACTACAGGAGCAGGGACACAGTCCCGACGGCAAATCCAGACTTTTCTGGGTTTTCAGAGGAACGCTCAGAGACAGCAGCGTAGCTGTGACTGCACCTTATGCCATCTCTAGGCAGAAGTGTTGTCTCTGAACTATCTCATATCTATTAAAAATACTCAATAGCTTCAGTAATACTGGATCAAAGACATCTACAGAGGAAGCACTTTGTATTTCTCAGGATTAATAGAATTCCTTTCTAATTTTGCCTTTACTTTTTGCTACTCAACTATAGAATTCTACTGATCTTTGTAAGCTAAACCGAATAAATACAGGCAGTTTTCAAAGTATCTTTTTTTTTTCTTCAGATGTTTGCACAAATAATCAGCAAAAATGCCAAACATCCTTGCAGCAATTCAGATTTCCACATAGAGACAAAGTTTCAGCTTTGCAGTTCAGGTTGGCACCTATTGTATAAACACGCAGATTCATTTTGGCCTGCTTCCCTCGACATTTTGGGACACAGGTTTTTCACGGACTCAGGAGCCATTTAAGACGTGTAGATCTCCTGAGCAATCACTTCACACAGCACAAGAGCAAAACCCTTTCCAAGACCTTGTACTATTGCCTGGGATGCCGCTGCATTCCCGGCAGTGTCCTGGGGATGACAATCCAAACCCAGCTTCAGATGCCGGGCACGGGGAATGCGGGACGCACTCAAGTCCAAGTGAGCCTGGCAGAAGGTGCACCCACCACTCCACATCAGCTTTATTCAGTGGGATTTATCCAGCTGTCATGTTTCAGACTGGAAACATGATGAACGGATGGCATCTCATTTTTCCCCGTGCTGGAACACACGCACTATATGGATTCCCTTTTCCCTTCCCAAGCGTTCTGCCTTCCCCCAGGAATTCCCTAACAGTATCTGTTTGATTTAAAGGAAAAGGTTCAGCAAGTATTTGAGCAAAAGAAATGGCTTCTATCCCAATTTTAAGTAATGTCCCACAGCAAAATCAAGCCTTGCCCACATCAAGGCCTTTTGGAAGAGCATCAGAAGGAATCTTGTTGTGAGGTCGCACACAAAAACTGAGCTATTTTACATCACAATAAATCTACTTTCTCACCATGGTTTCCTAAAAAGGCTGAGGAGACTGGGTGAGGACTAGAAGGACCAAAGCTCACACTTTATCTCCCAAGCAATGGTTCCCCAAAGGCCCCAGTGGCTGCAGGTACCGCTGAGTTTAATCCAGAAAATATCATTTAAATGAGGAAAATGACAGCTCAAAAGACCCCTTTGGAATAACCAGTGCCCAATTTCATCCTAAGATAAAACAACAGAAGACAGACATGGAACTGGAAAAGAATTCAAGATTTGAACAATTCTATCCTAGACACCTGCCTACATTTAAATCCCAGTCACACAAATCTTGAATGTCTCAAACTCAAAAAACCTCCCCCAACAAACCCAAACAAACCAAAAAATCCAATCAGCAAATGAAAAATCCCAATAATAATTTCAAGGGAGCAAATAATAATAATTATTAGCGTTCTTTAAAGGAAACTTTTTGCACAGACCAGCAAGCAGAGTAGTAAATTTTCAAAAACCCAAAAAACCAAGTACTTTTAAATGTACATAGAGCAGAAGAATCCTCTTCAGCACAACTCCCCTAAAACATGGGTAAATATTTTATATCTCAGCACACAATTGTTTCAGAAAACAAGCAAGGCCACACTGATCCAAGGTATATTTTTGCCTTGCGAGGTGTTGTTCTGGGATAGCAATTAAAGAGAAATCAGCACAGCCCTACCTGAGATATGGACTAGTAAAAAACCTTGGCGTAGAATAGACATAAATTACTCTGCTGCTCATTAGGATTTAAATTATAAACCACTAAGATATATTCAAATTTGAGGGTTTTTTTATAAGCTCTGGAATAGGGCCTGGTACAAATGAATACACGGCACAGACAATTAACAATTTGTACTACCAACTTTGCTGAAATAACTGAACTCTGCAACTGAAGGCGATGCGATTCTTTTCAATCCAGCCATCTCAGTTCATCTGGAGAGTTTAAAAAGGCCATCCAAGACCAGTACTATTGATTATTAATACACAATGTCACAAATTCCACTAAGACCAGGGATCGCACGCAACTCCCCTCCACACCCCAGCGTGGTTTTCATTTTCAAACTATTTTAGTTCCTTTGATAAATAAGAAGCTTTTCTAATTTGACCTTGTAACACTGCACGCTGACAGTGTCCTTTGATTCTTTATCATGCCGAACACTACCAATACGGCAACTGGATTTTAAATCTATTGCTAAACTAAGATAATGAAAAATACAGGAAACAAACTAGAATTGGAATACGCTCGCCTACAAATATTTTTAATTGAAAAATGATATAAAGGCAATTTAAAAAATGATCCCTATGGGACTCTGCTAGGTCAAAAAGCAACCGTCAGCAATCACTGTAACAAACCAAGCATATGAACACTGTTTCGTTATTTATACAAATTAATTAGCTGTGATATAATATGAAAAGCCAATAAAACTACAAATATCATGGAACAAGATAAATAGTATTTTCACTCAGCCATCACAGCCCAAAAAGTTATAAATCAAAGTGGCATTAGTCACCACCTGAAAATATTTCTAGTTTTTAAATTTTAATCATAATGGCTCTGAACCCAGACTAGCATTTTGTTACAGATTTGGTATTGGTTCAGCCTTGTTTTTTTGGCTCAAGAAACACCACAATACATGTTCATATACCAAACTTTAAACTAATGATGGAACCTTTTCACAGAGAATTGCAGTTTTCTTTCAAAAAGCCAAAATTGGTTTGGGGCTTATTCCAAGCTCTGTTCAATGGGAATCTCCCCGGCAACATTGGTGAGCTTTGCATTAGACCTCACAAACGCTCCTCACAACTAAAATGTCAATCTTCGACCTCAAGATGCACCGGAAAAGTCTCAAACGCTTCTTCCACCGCCTTCTGCCTCTACTTGACAAATCTGTTCTGTTCCAATTCAGCTGCACTCAGTTAAATATTCAGCAATTCATCACAGCCAAAAGTAAAACTCTTTTCTATCAGGTTACCAAAGTTTTCTGATCTCTCTTCACTTAACCAGGGATGTCATTGAACACACATGCTGCACACGTACAACGTCTTACGTCTTTCAGCTCCAAATAAATTATAAAGGCATATCAGTCTTCTCTGACTTCACCCAAGATGAAAGAAATATTAACTCTTTAGCCCATGAAAACGTCTACAAACCCTGCCTCCTGCCTTGGGAAAAAGCCACGGAGAAGATGTTCAGCTGGAGTAACTCATTACTCATCGCTGTTTCAAACGCTCCCAAGTCTGAGCTACGATAGTACAATAACAAATCTCTGTGGTTTAGGTTAAGACTCATTTTCTTAGATCATGAAGAGACTAAGTGTTCGCTCCCTTCCTGATTAACTCTGGAGGCAAAGGAAATTCAGGCAGTAAGTTAAATGCCATAAAGTCTTTCTATAGTGCTATATTTCTGCAGCCTTTAGTCCCCAAGTAGTTCAGGAGGGGGTTTTTTGTTTATTTTCATTCTGTGTGTGTGTCTTTGTGGGTTTGGTTTTTTATTTCATTTTATTTTAGTTACAGATTTATATTGTGCATTTTTCAAATTCTTTCACATTTAGATATCTTTTGCGGTATTGTCCATTTCTTAGCCAATAGTTTCCTTTCATTAAAAAAACATTCCCATTGCCTAATACATATAAGACTTTAAGTGTGCCTATACACCTTAGAATCTGACAGTTTGGAAGTGTGGACTTCGGTAGCAGTTTCCTCTATGATTTTAATCCCACAAGCAAATCTCTCTCTGTACTTCACAAGCACTGCAATTCCATAAAGCTTAGTCCATAAGAAGTAGATATTCACAACCCAGCCTGACACAGGGACAAGGCCAGAGCTTGGGCTAGAAACACAACCTTGAGGGCAAATTCATTAAGTATCCCAGGCACAAAGAGAAATAAGGCTTTAACTGAAGAGTAACCACAAGAGACTCACTAGCATCACTCTTAATCCACTGCTGAATCGTAGGAGGATTATTAGTGATTATTTACTGAATATATATTACTCTTTCAAAGACAATGCTTGCTATACTTGACCCAGAACTATGTATTTTAAAAATTTCTCTTTTTTTCCCCATGGGGGGTGGTGAGAGTCAAACCAGCTGCTGGGGAGCACCTCAGC
The DNA here is from genome assembly GCA_013397725.1 of Rhagologus leucostigma. Taxonomy (NCBI): domain Eukaryota; kingdom Metazoa; phylum Chordata; class Aves; order Passeriformes; genus Rhagologus; species Rhagologus leucostigma. Next base: position 116,524 of record VZTD01003131.1, read on the forward strand.
CATTCAAAATCCCAAGGATCTACTAGGTGACATTCAGATCGTATTATTTTATGCCAAGGTAGTTGTACATGCTTCTGGACATTGATAATATCCAGGTTAACATTCCTTTGGGGTGCTAGAGGGACTTTCTTTTCTAATTCTTCCTCCTTTTGTAAAGAAAGAGAGAAAAGCCTCCTTCTTTGTCCTGGTGGATTGAGGACTGCAGGCAGACTCAGGCGCTCTGTGCGTCACTGCCACACACCAAACCCCTTCGGGATGTTTTGGCCAAGCACTGAATTTCACTACGCAGTAGCGAGGGATCAGCTCTCAAAAAATTCCCTTGTCAGCAATATCTTGATTAACAACTAGTTCTTATATAAAATATGTCAGCGATTAGTTAGGGAAGGCAAGGGACGTCACGCACAAATCGCCTGGAAGAAATACGTGTTGATGGAGGATCACACTGTTCATGCAACTTCTTCCCAAAAGCTGGTCATCGTGGGTCTTAATTCTGATCCAGCCTCCTAATCCCTCCTGATCTTTAATAACTAGTATTTACAAAATAAATATTGAGGTTGAAGGAAGATTTATGCTTGGACCAAAGATTTACTCTACTTGTCAAACTCTTAAGGTACCCTAACAGCAAGTTTTCTATCAGCACAGCTCTGCTAAGAGCTGAAAAGATCCTTCTTATGTATATTCAGCAATAAAAAACCAGAAACCAAGCCAACAAACCCAAGCCAAAGTACAGGCCTTAAGTTTTTAAACACAAGCTAATACAAGGGCAAAATGAACTTTTTCCAGCAAAGAGAAAGAGGAAAGATAGAATTCTATTACCTTGGAATAGATATTATTTCATTGGTAATTCGTCCTTTACAAATATTTTTCAATATATAAGATTTTTTGAAGAATGCATTTTTAAGTTGCAGTTTTATCATCTCATTTCTCTTGACAGACTATGTGTCACCATTGGAAGTGTGGCCTTATGGGAAGAACAGAAATCTGGAAAACTGCCTGCTTCACCAGAAAAAGGGATTTTTAAAAATATTTTTTAAAATTTGGAATGCATTCTAAGAATACTATTTTTTTCTTTTAATGTGGGTTTTTAAATGCCCACATCAGACCAGTCTGCTTGTAAAATTTTATAATGCCCACGGTCAAGACCCAATTGCTCATCGTGTTGCCTGTGCAAGGCAGAGCCGCTTGTGTGTATTTACTTGTGGTGTCTGCAAAACCTTTACAAGTATTTTCCCATCTTTGCTGTTAGAAATAACCTACCTTCTTTCAAAGAAAAAGATAATTTAGGGTAGCAAAACTGTGCCTCTATAGATTTTTTCCCTCCTTTTTACAACATTTCTATTAATTTCTTTGTACTCACCCAGACATAATGAAAAAACCACCCGAGGTTTCAGTGAACATAAGATGAAGGACGATTTCTACAGGACCTGGACTCCTGTAGAGCTCCTTAACTCATGATCATTAGCACTGGTTATGTATTGGCTCCAGTGAACAGCCCGACGACGCTTAGGCCGAACCCCACCACTACACACTGATAGTAACTAAAACCTGATAGTAACTAACAACGATCCCCGCACCGGCAAACCCAGGGAGTGGGAGCAATCCCTCCTGTGGGGATGGGGTGTGAAGCCGGGCTTCGTTCAGGCAGGGTTTGGGGGCGATGCAGTGGGAGATGCAGGAGCCGCGCGCCCGAGCCCCCCGACTCCGCGCCCGCCGCATCCTCGCTGCGGCACCGCCGCGGTCGCGCTTACCGGCGCAGGAGTGCAGCGGCTTGGGCCGGACCAGGAGCGACGGGCAGACGGAGTACAGGGAAAGTTTCTCGAAGTAGTCGCAGGTCTCCTTGGAGAGGATCTCGTCGATCATGAAGGTCTTGTAGCGCCTCCTGCCTGCCTTGGGCCGGCCGGGCGCGGGCAGCCGCGCCGAGGGCTGCGGGCCGGGCTGGGGCTGGGGGTGGCCGTGCATGGCGGGACCCCNGTGCCCGCGCTGTGCCCGCCGGTTGCGCCGCGCTGCGCCGGCTCCCCGCTATATAAAGCCGCCGATAAGCATCTCTCCCATCGCTCCGCGGCCTTTTTAGGAGGCTCGGGCTGTCAATCAGGGCGCCCGCTGCTCCCCGCCAGCACCATTGTTACCCTGCGCCGGGCTGGGAGGATCCGCCGCTCCTCTCCCCTCCCTGCTCGCTATTTTAAGATACTGGGGTGTGTGGCTGGCTTTTTTTTTTCTCTTGGTGAAAGGTTCCAGATTGGGGCTGGCTTCTTTTTTTTTTTTTCTTTTGGTTTTGTTTCTTTTTTTGTTTTGTTTTGCTTGTTTATTTGTTTGGTTTGGTTTTTTGTTTCTTTTTTTCTTTTTTTTCTTTTGCTTTTCTCCTTTCTTTTCCCCCTCCTTCTCTTCTCTAGATTGTAATTACCTACAAAAAATTAAAATGCGGGCTTCCGGAGGAGACTGCCTCATCCCCCGCCCCGACAGCTTTTGCCGACCAGCACCAGACCTATTCCCGAGCCGCGAAGTGCTGGAGAGTGACAGAGGGGAAAAAAATCCTATTTACCTATTTATAGGTGCCTTGCAGGAGTACTGCATAGAAGATATTTTCTCCGGAGCGGCGTTACTTGGACCCCGAGTCTGAGATGATTTTCTGGCGGATCCCTGCTTAGTTCAGCTGGATTTCTGCAAAGCTGAGCTTTCAGCCCCTTCTGCTGAGGGGTGCTGAGGCATCCCCACTGGAAGAAGTTTTCCTACCAGGCTGAGGTCTGAGTTTTATTTCTCATCTCCTTGGCCTCCGACGGGAATCACCAGGACACCCTACTAAGGGGAAGGTGTATCAGGAGGAATCCTCTGGATTAACTGGTTGCTGCAGGTTTTCCAGAACCCACAACCAGCTCACAAACTTTAAATGGGTAAAGAGAGGTTCATTAAGGAGATTTATCACCCCTCCAAAAAATATTATTTGAAGGTTTCACACAAGGATTTAAATATAATCTGCAAAAAGTTATCAGCCATCCTTCAGTTCTCATGCTTTGGCAATCCAAATGGCAGCAAACTCTTATTTTAGTAACAGAAAACTCAATCTGTTTTTGCAAAAGGCGACAACCATCTCAAACTTTCACCAACGATTTGAACAACTTTTATTTTTTCAACTGTATTTTTTAAAAGCCTTCAAAACAGTATAAACTATCTTTAACCTCTTTTGTAAAAGCACTATTTCTTTTTTCAGTTCAAAGTTTCATTTGACTTTAACTTCAGCGATACAGTTGCTCATTTATAGAGACTCAAAATCAAAATAAGACACTTGCATTGTCCACACGCTGTCAAAACTGGAAGGCAGATGCAAGGATATATCAGGCTTTCGATATATCCATTGAACTTTTTTTCTTAAAACCTCGTTACTTTTTTTTTAAAAACACGGCATAGCAAATTATATTAAAACAAATGTAAAGCAAAGTGTTTTGCTCATTTTAAACCATTGGGACAACATTCTCATTTAAAATAAATTTGTTGGAAATGGTTTTATTTCTTTTTATTTTGAGAAACTAAAGTGATCTTACAATGAGGAATTTAACTAGAATGATAACAACGAAGGAGTTCAAGGACTTCTCTCCTCCACGACGATATAACTCTTTTTAAATTACTTAAACTGCTGCTTTAATTCCTCAACAAACTATGGATATTTAAGCAGATGAACTGACTTTGTTATGAATGTAGTTTTATGAGTACTCACCTCTTCATTCAGACATAAACCATTTCAGGAGCACATTTTCTTTGCCTTTTTCAGACACTTTTTTTTTTTTTTTTTTTTTTTTAGGAGACAAAGTAATTACCGGCAACATTAACTTCAGCAATTAGTACTTGCTGATAATTATTGAAAAGAATATTTCGGAAGCAACAGCCTGAGCAAGCCACTGATTTAAGCCCCAAAGCAGCAGCAAATGGCATTTTACTGCTCTGTGTTTCCTCGGGGTCCGGGCAGGAGCTACAGCCCCCCTACCCCCACTTCAGATTTATCCTGCTTTTCCTGCCTTTGCAAAACCTGACACGACACAGCAGAGGAATGTTTCCTAAAGAGTATTCCAGGAGCTTGACTAGATCCAGCCCAGAAATCAAGAGGGAAAGCAAACCGTGGGCTCGCCGAGCTCGCACACAAGTGAAGGTGGGACAAGAGATTCTGCTTGTCTTTAAATGTTTCTTTCTCACATCTGAAGGGCTGAATATCCAGAGGTGTGCAGCTGGCACCTCTGCCCATACTCTAGAAATGTGATGCCCTCACCTGAGCCCAAGCAGATGAACTGGCAGGTGGGATTAGCCCACACTGACACATCTCTAGGAACTTAATTTCTTTTTATTCATGTTTTTTTAAGAAGTAAGTGGCCAGAGCAATACGGTGGGTTATGTTGTATGAAACACACACTGGCTGTCAATCAAAAAGGGGGTGCTTTGGTCAGGAATAATCAGGGGTTTTGTTTCCAAAATTAATGAAGTGGCTGGACTAGCGAACATCTGCCAAGGGGACTCAAACCCCGAGCAGCTGTTGGAGCCCCAGGACTATTCCCATGTAGGACAGCCTTGCTGATAAGTGCTTCTCCCTGAGGTTTCTCTCGTGGCTGAGAGCCGGGGCCGGACGGGAGGCTGAGAAGTGAAAGGCACATTCAGGAAGGTTTGGAGGGCAGGAGACTCGACGCAGTCTGTGCGCGCCGGGCCGGCACCTACACGCCACAAACGGCAGCCGGACAGCCAGGGACCAGGATTTCTGCCCTTTTCCGAGGGGGAATTAATCCAAGGGACATGATCCTGCATTTCACTGACTAAAGCCTTTTTTCAGTCAGAATTGAGGAGGAAAATAGCACTGCTGTGAGCCTGTCAGTCAGTAACAAGTAATTTCTAAGGAAAAGCAGGGAGGTCAGCCCGGCACCAGAGAGCTGGAAATAGATTGTCCAGGAGGGCAGTTGTGTTCAATCAGGAGAGATATGGCAACGAACTCTCTGAACTGGGGTTTCTGGAGACAACTAGTTTTAATTTGGAGTCAGTTTGTGCTACCAGGCCCTTTGTGTGCAGTGCCAGAGCCCCACAGGTGTGGTGCACCTTGGGAAAATGATTAAGCACCTTCGAGTCGACTTGTTTAGTCCTAGCACAACCATTGCCATAAGAGACAGTGATTAAGGCAAGAGGAATTAAGCTGCTGCTGTATTACTAAATTTGTGGCTTAGGTGGTACCCAAGTACCTGGCTCCACTTAGGGCAGAGTCAGCTGGTTGTGATCACTTGCTGCTGTATTTGTACATTGCTGAGCACACTGGAATTGTTTGCCTGAAGAGAAGAATTCTGTCTGTTGAGTTTTCAGCTCATCAGTTTCCAGAAGGATTTAAAATGCAAACCCATTTTGACAGAGTGGGCAGGACAAACTCAAGTGCCAAAGCCTAAAAGTGCATTAGCTCTCAGTCTGAATTCCTGTTTCCATATCGAAAGGGCAAAGATACCTTTCGCAAGCCCCTGACATTACCATGTTTAATCACTAGAAAAGTCCCTTTTCCAGTGAAATCCAGCCACCTTTGAAAACAGATCTGTACAGACATAATCAATCCTGCTAAACACTGACACTGTGATCTCAAGTGTATGCCTTTTTCAGCATGATATTGTGCGTGATACTTGATCCAGTATAGAAAAATGAAATGTGTGGCTAGAAAGAGGAAGGCACAATTTGGGCCAGTGCTTCGCTCCAGGGAATCCAGAGGCTTTGTCCTCTCAGCGTGAAAGGTCTCAGTGCATCAAAATCCCTTTGAGTAAAAGATCTCAGCATCTGCCTCACATAAATAAAGTGAGTTTCTAGTACACACCCATGCCAGAGAAAAGGGCATTGCCCAGGAAGATTTTTTCTTTAAGCCAGGGAGGGTGTAAAACATCCCACACATGCACACAGAAGGCAAACCCACCTGATGGGTGGCTAAGTGAGCCCTTAGTCCTGTACATTCCCCTGACAGAAATGCTCCTTGAGAGAAAGATACCTCTGAGCAGGGTCTCCTCCCCATCTCCAGGGAAGCCTTGTAAAGGCAGAGGATGGAAAAGAAACTGAAGTGTTTGTTGACCCTGAACTTTACCTTGGCCACGTTGCAGATGATAAGATGATACCTCTGGGCAGCCGAGGAAACAGATATTGCAGAGCAGCAACTGCACAAGCTCACACACCCCATCACCTTCAGGGGGGCTCTTTGCTCCCAGCTTATCTTTACAACCAAATTTCACTCCTGGCCTAAGTGACTATGGAATATGACTGATCCAAGTCCAGCAGTTTCATTGGAATTTTTTTTCAGCCCCCAAAGCTATGGAGCCTTTCTCAAATCCTCAATTACATTATTTCCCCTGTCACCTTTAAATCTGTCTGCAGCCTCTTTGAGTGTCACCAGACCTCACTCCGAGTCTAACTGATTCTCCTCCTACTCCCTGTCCCCCCACTGTGATGCTGCAGCATTTGTGTGGTTCCGAACCACTCCTGGCTCCACGAGCAGGTTTTGTCCCTTAATGGACAGCCCTGGGCTTAGGGCAGCAACACTACAAAGGTGTCCTTGACGTGCTCAGAATAAACCAAAGCTTGAGTTACTTTCTTCAATAAAATTATACTGAAAGCTGAACTGTCAATTGGGACACCTTTGTTTTATTTCCTGCTCTGCCTCAAGCCCTAAACCTAATCTCCGTTGCCTAGAGCCAACTTTGAATCATCTAGAAATAGAGTATAAGGGTATTCATCATGTGACTGGAGCCACTGGCCAGTCCCCAAATTAGTTAAGATGCTCTGATTTAAAGTAATAGTACAGCTAATAACCATTTTTATCAGTGCTGATAGCAGGCTCAGAACACACAACCCATAAAGTTCATGACACAGTTGCAAAATCCCTTAAAAAGGAGACCTCAGTATGGCTTCAGATCTACATGCAGAGAAACTGAGGCAAAGCTTCCCTCTGTTAATGCTCGGGACAGAAGCCAGACCTCACTCACCATCATGTCCTCTCCAGGCAGAGCAGAATCTAAATCCCAGAATTTTCCTCTGTGACCTCATTTTTTCCCCCACAGCACACTGGGAGCTGTGAGACAGTGTGTTAACTTTTTCCAGTTACCTCTTCGCAGGGCACACGGCACCTGAGCAGCTTCTCCTTCCCGAGGCTCTATTGCTACCAAAACCCAACCAGGCTCTGGCACTGGAGTTGGAGTATTTCCATGAGCTCCCAGGGCATTGCTGGGCCGCTACACAGGGCACCAAGGAACCAAACCAGAAGGAATAAATCACTGTGAATCCTGAGACAGACCCACTGGCAGAACTGAAGGCATTTAGAGAGATATTTATGGAGTGGCTCTGATGTTCTGGGAGTTGCACAGACACCCCGCACACCAGAGGCTGTGCCAAGGAACAGAGCCCATCTTTCAGCAAAGTGGGATTTGTTTTTCCAGGCTATGGCTAAGAGGCTACATTCTGGACGTATAAACTAGGTCTAAGGAGTTTGGGAGTGGTAACCAGGAACTCAAAGGAGCATTCTGTGCCCCCTGAGGGTCCAGTCTGGGCAAGACAGAAGCACCTAATCATCCCAAATATTCATGGGACAATAAACAGTGTTTTCCCCCTTTCTCCAGTGAATTCCACACTGCTGTGACAACCCACCCTTAAGGGGAAGGAAGCACCCAAACATCATCCTCCACCTATCCACATTGCTGTCCTCTCCAGGATGCCAGTGAAAACAGAGACAACTATTTTAATATGGCCAAGGTAACAAAAATCTCATTTAACTCACTCTCCTAGAGGGACTGGAGCCAATGGTGAGGGGAAGTATCTAATCTCATGAGAATGAGAGTGTTTGGAATTGGAACATCTTTCAAAAAGCACCCCCAATTTTTGGCAGGGAAGGCTTCCCAAATCTAACACTGCTTCACTCTTTAATCCATGCTCCAGCCTCATTTGGATGAGGATCCACATGTGAACACTCACTGCTTCATTCAGCTTTGCCTAAGGCCAATTATTTTTTCACAAGTCCTGCTAAATCTCTGCCAAGCTGGTAGCGTGTTAAAAAGGAAAAATCAAAATATTTGCAACTCCTTCTATAAAACAGTCAGGATGTTTTGGTGTTCTGTGACTGATGCTTTATTCATTATTCAGAGGATTATCTCTGCTTTCTTTTTTTCTACAAGACAATTTACCTGAAAGCAGCAAAGAAAAGATCCCCAACCAATAGACCAGAAGAATGTCTCCAGTCTCCATAGAGACACCAGGAAAACACCAGGGTCATGTGAGTTGTACACAAGAAACCTATTCATACTGGAATGGGTGGTGTTCCAGGATGTTAAGTAATTTTGACAATCTGCCACTATCTCGGCCTGCAAGAAGCCCAAAGGGAGTTATTGATGCCATCAAGTTCTGATCTTTATTAATGGATTCTAGACAGCCTTCATCATTCTGGGCTCTGCAGGACCCCAGTCCAAACCTGCAGATGGATCTTTGCACAGTCACCCAAGAGAAAACCAGGACCACCATTCCCAGGGGCTGAGTGTGCTACAGGACAGTAGTAGGCTCAGGCTTCCCCTCCCGACAGGCTGCAGAGAGGCGGGAGCTGCCAGCAGAAGCCCAGTTATCCCAGTATGCTGGAACAGCCCAGGACTTGCTCTTCACTTACCAGGCGCTGTGCTGCTGCAATTCACTGCTGTAGATAAATTTGTACTTAATTAACACAAGGACAAACAAGGAGACACAGGGGCTCTGGGACTCAATAAATAACAGAGCATACCAAAATTAACTGTAGCATTCCTGCATCCACAGGTAAGGCCAGGACTTTCATTGCCTAATGCTAAGGGAAGGACAGAGATGCAGAGCCTGATCATGCCTGTAAATAGATTAATTCCCTCTAAACAAGGAAAGAGCAAAACCTCAGCTACAGTGAGAAGTGCTTTCCAGAGGTCCTGGCCAAATCTACCCTCCTGAGGAGCAGGCAGAGGACTGGCTGTGTGCGTGGGAGCCAGCCAAGGCAGAGTTTGGGGCTTGAAACACAGGGGAGAGTCTCTCTCCTACTAAAAATGCCTAATTTGGCTCCCTATGATGCTCTGTGTCATTCCTCGACCTTCCACAAAGTCACAGAATCCTTACCTGTGGAACAGCTCAGGAATCAATTTCATCTCCAGAGCTGGAGAACTGTGCCATTCCCAGAAGGGTTTGTTGCCTGGGTTGCATCAGTTGGGTATTTCAACATCAGCTGGGAGCCAGCACCCAGCTCCAGGGATTTGGGAATGCTGCAGAGGACACTCTGCATGACAATGGGGCTGCCTGCAGAGCACTCAGCTTCTTCAGCCCCAGCTCCCGTCAGAACTGCTCAGAACACTGAAACCCTCAGAGCAACCCCGGACTAAAAGGTTTGACCCTGAAGAACGACCTGGCTGCACCAGTGCCGCTCTGGAAGCAAATCTGTCACACTCTAGATTGCTTAACAGCGCCGAGGCACCCACAGGAACCTGCAATCCATCAGGTTGTGCCACTGCTCAGCTCCAGGCTCTGCCTCACTTCCCTTCCCTGCAACACACACAGAGATTTTTGGGTAATCCCAGCTCCATGCAGAGGCAGGCTCTGACCCCAGCCTCGGGATCAGACAAACCAGGCAGTGAGGAACAGGGAGGAATCAGCTCTAATTCCATTGCCATTCCCTGTAATTAGGACGTTCAAATACACGTAGCTGTTAAGACCCTGGTGCCAATATTTAAGCCCCAGAGCTTTCACTGTGTTATCAGTGCAAGGGGGGAGTAGGACATCAAACAACTGGTACATGTGTCCAGTGTGTCCAATCCCCTTATTTAAGGAGCACCCCCAGGTCCCTTAACTCAGTTGTCCCATTTTTCTGCTCATAGTCTCAGCTTTATGCTTGACCCTGAGCTGGTTTTTTTCTCACCAGTACCTATTTCCTTGCCCCACTCTCCCCAGTCCTTTTCCAATGGCATTCTGAAAGACTTTAATCCCTACTGCCAGGGATCTTACAGCTCCTGGGAGCCTCAGGGCTGTCTCAGCTGGTAACTGAGCAGTGTCTTTCACTCAGGGCTTAACCCAGCCTGCACAGATCCTCATCGTGTCTGTTTGCAAGGCAGAATTGTTCTCATTTGCCTTCCACCCATTTCAAAGATTTCCCAGGGCAGATAAAGTTCCACTCTCTTGCTGGAGGAAACAACAGCAGCAATTGCAGAGTATCTTTAACACAGAAAAGAAAGGTCTCTAGACTCAGCCTGAAAGCTCGTCCCTGCTCCCTGTCTGCTACCAGTCTGCCATTAACATTTCTTCATATTCCAGAGATGCTCCTACTTCACTAATATTTTACATTTAAATTCTTCATGGCTTAGCTCCCATTTTATGCCCTCATTTTGGGGCAACACCTTCCTTCCCCAGTCAGGACTTCATGTTTTGCTGTGAAAGTCTTCCTGCTATAAGGAGGAGAAGAAAAAAAGAGAAATAAACAGAAGGAAAGCTCATCTTCCCCCTTTTATAAGATGTCCAAGTCCCTGCACTTCCACCTGCAAGCACTAACTAGGGGTCATCGTGCTAAGTGCTCTCTGCACTGTAAGAAGGGGACAGGACAGTCTAAGAGAGTAGGAATAGTTCTGATTGCTGGTTATATTGTGTTAATAGCTCAATATTAATCTCAGCAATTGAAAACAAAGTGTTTTAACTGTTAAAATAGGCAAGGTTAATGTAAAATCAGCTTCTATAGGTTATAATTGCACAATGTTGGCCTAGAAGGATGCCATGAAAAAAAAAAAGGTCTGAGCTCTTATAGTAAGGGCATATTATTATAGATCATTCTTTATTATACAGAGCTCTTTTTTATCAATTCAAAATTTCCCATGAATGTATTTTTTAGTATGGAAAGAAGAATGTTCTAAGACTTAGCTTCTGAAGTCTTTCTAGCTCACGAAAAATTTTATTTTCACCAGCTATAGATCCCTGTTGTAGGCAGGAAATCTCCTTATGAGCTACGGGGGTCAGGGAGCACTTGGACACCCCCTAGTCTTAATTCTTCTCTGTGTCCTATTCTGTGCTTTGTGTATTTAAGAAAGTTATGGTTTCCACAGTTGTAGCTCTAGGTCCAGAAGAATATTAATATAGAAGCATTAAAGTAGGTCTGTACATTAACACATGGAAGAAGAGTCAAGGCTTATGGAAAGTCTCCTGTTAAGAGAGCAGAAAGAAATGATTCAGCTGCAGCTAGAGAATAAATCAAAATACCCAGTTTTTCATAGTAAACCAAGTTTCTTTTCAACTTATTACTACTCCTTTATAGCCTAGTAGTGATTAATAGTAATAGAGTAATTGCAGTGAGATGTTTCTGCAGACCTGAGTGTGAAAATCCCCATTCTTCCAGAATATTGGGATTGTGAACAGGATCCAGTTTAACAGATGATTCCTGTTCCATTGCCTGCAATGGGATTTTACTGATAGAGGATAAAGATCTGTCTTGTGATCCAGATAATGCAAAGCTTGAGAATAATTACCAGCTAATTAGGTCTCCATGGTCCAACTGTTTTCTTGGTTGAATAAATAACTGGTTAACAATAAAGACCTGCATCCTTGAGAAAAGTTGCTCCTTTCAACTTAGTGTGATTTTTAATTTATTTTTTTAATATCTCTACTAAAGGCAGGACAATGACCTCTTCAGGCAAAGGATGGTGACTGGGGTTGTACTGGTAAGCCACAACTGATTGCTGAGAAGGCAAAGAGCAGGTTAAAGGGTTTTCTGTCCCTAATTGTTCTCAGCAGGACTGGTATGGCCACATTTCTCCAAAATGCTCCTGTGTGCAGAACAAACAACTCTGCCGTGTCCCAAAGGGCTCTCTGTGTCTGAGGCACCACTTCAGGCAGAGAGCCTTTGTTCCCCTCTCACCCAGTTGTTACTCTGCACACACAAGAACAGGAGATGTGCTGCCTGGCCCGTGGGCTGGGATGAATGGGGCTGGTTCTGTTTGGTTCCACAGGGCTTGGCCAGCTGATATTGGGAGATTCAGCTCTCCTGGGCAAAGGTTCACGTGGGCAGCTGCTGCTTTCTGTCCCCTCTGCAGGGATTTCTGAGGGTGATGTGCATCCAAGCAGAAGCAGAGTGGGTAAAGGTGAGTGTTCCTGGGCTGGTGGTGGTTGTGAATGTTACCCCTTTGTGTGTCACAAACAAACACTTTCAGCTCTAAAATGAGCGTGCAAATAGAAGAGGATGACAATCACAGACTCACAGAATGGTTTGGGTTGGAAGGGACCTTAAAGCTCATCTCGTTCCACCCCGTGCCACTGGCATGGAACCTTCCAGACTGATCAGGAGTTCTGGACTCTGTGACCTTTTCACATCACACTGCAAACATGGAGAACAGCTTGCAGGTCAGAGTGACAGTAATTCATCCTCCCCAACAGACTGCAGTGGGATCTCCAGAGCCTTGCTCCCCACTGGGTATGGAGTCACTGTATTAGCAGAGGAAGGTCAGCAGCGCTTCATTAGTTTATCAATACAGTTATCAAGTCCCTGTTTTGGGAGCCTGCTGCTACCAGGGAGGTGGGTGCTGACAGCCTGTCTGAGGCACTAATGACCCGGTCATTAACTGCTGAGTTTGAGAAGCCTGTTTGTCCAACTCAGGGCCTTGTGTGCAGTGGAATAGACAGCAGCATAGGAACCCAGATGCTGGCTGGAGAGACAGGAAAACAAATGTGCCTTTGGGGTGCTTCAGATGCCATCCAAGCCATGTTCAAACAGCCAGACAGGGCTGCTGTGTTCTCAGAACCAACTGACCCTCCCTTTGCAAGTGCTGGGTCACAGACATGCGGGTTATTCATGTTAAAAGACAGGCAACACAACTCTTCCATAAAAGTCCACCAGACAGACACTTTAACCCCTGTAATCCCTTCCTGTGGTGTATGTGACGCCACATAGATTTATTAATTAAACCCTGTTATCTGGTGGCCACTGTCAATTAAGTGTTTCCTTGTAACACACATAACGAGGGCTCATTCATTAGCAAATGTTTCCATTACATTTAAGGCTGTGAGTCTCTCTGAGCACTTCTCTTCCCCAAAAAGAGGTACAGAATTGGCTGTGGTTTGAGATTCTGGGTGAAGGGAGGGAAGAGAGAAGTAAAAAACAGGAGGGACAGATAATGGATCTGTTGCTAAACTGCACAATTAGTAAATTATAATTGCTGTGCCCTGGGAAGGCACAGTTCTGTCTTCAAACAACTCTGTTTCAGGAGATGGATGCAATTCTTGCCACTTGCCAGCACTGTGACCCCTGGAAAGTTGCAACACACCTTTTTTGCTGCTATTTTCTGCTTTGACAGCTCTCTGGAGAACTCTGTGTACAGCTGAAAAGGAACAACCTCTCATGCAGGGCCTGCATCTTGATCAATGCCTCTGGAATGGGCTCTCATGGAATAATACGACCCAATAATTCATTGCAAAATGTGCTGACACTCTGCTAAAAGTACCAGCTCCCTGAGTTCTGTTACTGGAAATAGTCACATCTCTGCCTGATAAACTCTGACTGCTGAGAAACAAAAGCACCAAAAGACTGAACAAAAAAAGCTTCTTTCAGGCAGTATCTGTAATAATAAAAACTTCATGATTTTAAATGAGTACTAAAAGTCCCTTCAGACCTGATATGATGTTTAGATCATTAGATTTTGGTAAAACAGATCTAAGAGAATAATTAATCCACTCGGAATATTAGACAGAGTTCTTTCCAGCAGCTGCCTTGAGAGAAAGAGGGAAAGGACTAACTGAATCCAAGGCTTTTGAGTACATTCCTGTCAGTTGTGCTGAAGCAGCTGCTGGGAGATGGAGCTTTAGTTCCACCTTCTGGCGAAATTTGCAGTTGCAAGTCTTTTTTAAAAACAGGATTTAAATTAAAAAAATATATATATTCAATTAATCCAAGGGTGGGTTAGGGCTCATTCTAAATAAAGCTCAAAGCTAAGTATGTCAGACAAATCACAAAGTCTGCATGTCAAGGAAAAAAGTAATCAAAGCATATTTGCAGATAATGACAAACAGTCAAAGAAATGATACTCAGCCAGTAACTTGTTGGCTGACTTAGCCCTCAGAACGACGTTATTAGTGCTGCAGTGTTGTTAGGTCTTTGTACAGTGATCTCAAGGCTTTAAATTTATTACACTGGCAAAAGGAAGGAAAACCTCTTGTAGAGATTCATTAGCTGCCAGAGAGCCTGGAAAAAGATGGGAATGGAAATTTGGCTGTCAGGCTGAGAAGGTCCTGGGTGGTGTCCCTGTGCTGTTGGAGTGCTGCAGCAGGTGCCAGCACTGGGGAGTGGGGTCGGCAACAAACCCCGAGAGAATCCCACAGCAAAGATTCAAGTCAGATATTCCCCCTCTCCCCAGACTGAGGCAGCACATGGAAAAGGCAACCTTATCGAATCAAAATCACTGGGAAAAAGAGACAATGCCATCTGGCTCCTCCGGAGAGAGCTGGAGACCATGCTGGCACTATCTCAGGCAGGCTGTGCACTCATCCTTCCCCACACATTCCTGGGACATTTCTAATCATAACTGTGAATGGCATCCTGCAGCGCCTTTCTGGGATCAGGTTCCCCTCTACAAATGCCCAATCCTGTGTTTGGAGGCAGCAGAGCTCCCACTAACATCCACTGAAACACAGCCTGCCTCGCTGCCATCAGAGCTGCTATTTCATGGAGGGCCCATTTATAAAGTTTTTAATAGAACATAATTTAGACTTTCAGAGTATCATCATATCTACTCAGAGCTGCAATTTTTTAGGAAGCCAGCAAAAGACAGGCAAGGATAAAATGACACATTCCTTGTTCTGTCTTCTGGATTTTCTAGAGTAACATGTGTATATAATCAATTATGGAGAGCAAAAAATAGCATTATTTTTAAGAAGCCCACTTTACTTTTCTGCCTTTTTAGTGTCGGTGTGTTCACACAATTCAGCCTGGATTGAAGTGATAATGAGTAACTCAGCACATGGCCCTGTCTGCTCAGTTTATTATCATGCATTCCTATCTGACTATCTAATCTAAGATGCTTTTAAAGGACCCATCATCAAAATATTTAAGTGCTGCCACAGGATCTAATTACTAATCTTCAGGAAGAAACACTGGCTTTGCTGCAGATTTGAAATAAACCCCCATTAAATCTTTCTGAAGGTTGAAAAGCAAACATGTATAAAACATAAAACTGCCTTTCCTTGTGCATGTCTGGGAGCACTGGACGCAGGATGCAACATAAAACTATTGTTCTATCAGAGACAGAGGTGTTGTTTTACACTGCACGAGACCATGAGTCATTAAAACTGAGCTGTACCACGGCCAAGGAATGGTTTACATTGGCCTGTGTTCTTCATCACTCTCTTTATTGGTTGGCTTTTCTTTGAGCTTGTTTCCACAGCATTTGAGTGCCCTGCAAGTACTTGTGCATTCATTCTCCCAGCATCCACAGATCAGGCAATGTTATCTTTTTTTTTACATGTGGGAAATTGGAGGCAAAGACGAAGGATGAGATTTGTCTAGGGAAATAAGAGTGATTTTCACGGCAGCATTCCAAGTGTAACCAGATGTCTTGTGTCATAGTCCTTCCCTGCAGGATCTCTGCTCATCTAAATAGAGCATTTTCCCTTGTCTCCTGACAAGCCAAGGACAGGTTCACCAGCTACACCAAATAAAATCCCAGCCAAAGTCTGCATCCTTCTGCTCAAAGAAGTTATGAAAACACTTAAGGTGGAATAGGCTCACAGTAACAGTGTTGGATACAGACCTACCATAGAAAATTGGGGAATAGAAGGCTAGGGAATGAGCCTGGGATGAGTATTTTATACTTGTTATAGAAACCATCTTGCCTAAGTCTAGGTCATTCCTTCCTTCTGTTCCTCAGTCACTACCAGCCTTATCCTCAGTTCCTGCCCATCAGGAATATCAGGACTGTCCTGCATATCCATGTTTCTGGATAGTTCTTCATCACAGACAGGAACAGCCTCACAAATCACATTCTTGTGTCCCAGGAAGAGGGGAAGACACTAATGGTCTTCACTCCAGTTCAGTCCACACAGGGTTCCTCAGGTCTGTTTGATTTCCATCAGTCAAAGTACAATTTTCCTAAAAGCACTGGAAAACATTGTGTGGACACAGCCTGATGTAGGGTTTGGGAGGACAGATCAGTTTGTAGCAGTACATTTGAGCTGAAAAGGAAACCATTAGAGCCAATTCCATTGTAACTGATCCAGCACTGTGGTGTTACTGGTGTAACCGTGTTTCTAAACAAACATCCACAGACAGGGCTCCCCAGGCTCACGGAACAACCATCAGCCACTTCCTGCCATGGACAGAAGCATAAACCACATGATCTAAGCTCCAGCCTAGCCTTCTCATCCCCTTTTTCCAGTCACCCTCCTACCAAGCACTGGCAGCACATTCAGAGAGCCAAGGCACGTACCATAAAGTTATCCACTGGCTCAATGCAGATGTCCTTGGACTGCGCTGGTTGGTGATTCTGGGCTCAAACAGCATCTTTAGAAAACCATCCACAAAGCCTTCATGTGATGGCACCTGGAACAGGGAATTCACACATCTGCTGAGATGTGCCACTGCAATAGCAAAGTTTTGTATCTAATTTGAATGCATTCAGCTCTAGCATCTAAGTGCTGATTTAATGAGATTGTTTGACATTTTATTTGTAATGTGCCAACTTCTACTTATTATTTTGCTTTGTAGTGCATTTAGTTGTTTCTTTCTAAAAGTGCTTTTACTAGGCTGGCACCCAGTTGGGATGAACATCCTTTGTGTGGGATGTTGAATCCCTGTGCAATAAAAATGGTCCCTTTCACCAAGATTTTACACTCTAATGTTATTCCTTTTCTCTGGGGCACCCTCAGGGATGATGAAGCCCCTTTCCTCCCCTGTCACCTCCTGGACAGAAGTCAGAGGCAATACTGTTACCCTGCACACACCTTGGGAAAGCTGTCTGCCTGCTTCATACTGGGTGCTTTGCATGGTGCAGTGACAGGGCTGGAATGAGCACCAATAACACTCCTCTTCCTCCCTATATTCTCCCATAATTATATCATTCATTACATTTGTTCCTTTAAAGCCACAAAATATAAACCAGTCTCGGCCTAGAAGCGTTCATGCTGGGAAGGACAAAAGAAGAATTTTAATGACACCGGGACTGAGCGTATAAACTATCATTAAAAAAAAAAATCAACCATGCAAAGTTTGGGAAATCACTTAAACTCAGCATTAGGGGGGAGATGGGGAGGTGGTGTTGTCCTAAAGGTGAGGAAACAGAGAAGTGCCTGCAGCCAGTACCAGAGTGGCCTTCAGCTGCTGAGTTTGGAGTTCCCGGAGCTGAGCCCCTCTGACTTCTGAGTCCTTCTCCACTCACAGCTCGTTCAGAGTGCCAAGCCCACGATCTCCCTTTAAACACACTCTCCTGCTCCGTGAGCCTCACCCACTGTCCCGCCTCTGCTCTCCTGCCACGCCAGGGTTCGACCTCAGCTCCGCAGTTATCAGTTATCAGCAGGAGTGAAGGAGAGCTGGGATGGAGCTGGATGCCGAGCGCCAAAAAGACAGGGAACAGCAGGGGGAGGTATCAGGCCAGGAAAACCAAGGATATGCGGCTAAGCAGGAGACATTCCTGCCTTGTGCCGCTAGACGAGAGAATCACTAAGGTAGATTTGGGTCTGCATGTCTCCACGGTGGGACACAGTGGGCCCTAAAGGTAATTGTGCATTTACAGGTGACAGGCAGAGACAACCCTTTGTTCCCTGCTCAACTGCACAGCTGTGCACATCTGTGGGCTCTTGGAAGGACAGAGGCACTGGAGGGACAGGGAAATGTTTTGCCCTGTGGGTGTATTTCTAAGTGCTGCTGACCTCTCATGTCTAAGGGAGAGAGGCAGGGATGCCGCGTGCATCTCGGGAAGAGGATGTGCTCTCACCCTCCCAACACATGGGTGCTCTCAACAATCAGAGGTTCCAAAGAACACATCTGGAATCACTTTCAGCAGCATCTGGAAGCTGTCATGAGCTGCAATGAGACACAGTTGTTTAATTATTCTGGGTCCATATCCTTTGCCACTGTGAAGTTGTCAGTGGCCATTCAACCTCCTCGGCACAGATCCCAGCACACCAGCCCTGGGTGCTCCTCATCACATGAACAATTGTGATGGCACAGGAGCATCAGCTTCACCTTCAGCCCTGCCCTGATGGTGTCCGGCACAAGCAAACAACCATGGGAAGTTCACTGTTACAGCAAGAGGAATGAAATGAAAAGGAAAAACTCTTACATACTGAAAGAGCCTAGAACAACACTCTAACAGAATCATAGAATATGAGCTGGAAAGGACCCACAAGGATAATCAAATCCAACTCTTAGCCCTGCACAGGACATCCCTAAGAATCAGAGAATTTATCTGTGAGAGGAGAGAAAGGTTCAGTCATAATTTATCTCACCACCAGACACAAACGAAGATTTCATTCCCAGCATCAGTCCATTCTTTCATGAGAAATCCATCAAGAAATCAATTTCCAGCAGCTGTATGGCTAACATTCTCTTGTAAAATATGCTGGAAGAGGAAAGGAGTATGAAAGTACCCAGGGCAGACTTCTATTTCATCATTATACTCTCAGTATCTCATGCTCTCTTCCTAATACAGAACAGATGGATTTTTCACGGAAGATGCTCCTTTTTGTTTCCCTGTCTCTTTACCAACATCTTTGCTGCTGGCAGCGAAGGAGTTAAGCAGACTGTACTGTGCATTTTACTCAGCACAAAGGGAGAGGGCTTCGAGTCTTGCTGATTATCCCAGTGCTGAACTTTAAAAGCTTTTAAAGCTGAACTTCCTCTGGAATCATTTGCATCTTCCCTTTCCGCCTCCAGCAATGCCTCTGAGGTCAGTGTCTTGACCCAGGGTGGATGGGATTAGAGCAGGAGGGAGGCTGATGCCTACCCTCAGTTGACTGTTTCAGAGTGGGATGGTGTTCCCTGTGCTAACAGGAAGCAGAGAAACGTGAGAAAAAATCGAATAAAAATAATAGAAACCAAACAAGAATGTTGAGAAGTTCTGGGGGAAAGAGGAAACATGAAAATTCGTGGGATACAAAAGGACAGAGTGCACTCACACAGCAGTGGCTCCGGGGGCGTGAACGAGATGTATGGAAAATGCAAAGGAATGACAGAGAAATCACTAAACCAGGACCAAATTCCAAAGGATACATCTAAGGGTTCAGCTCATACTGCAATAAACAGCCAGATGGCTGTGTATCCCAGAGAGACGCTGCTGGGAAAGGAAATGGAGAGGGAAAGAGGGGGCGAGCAGGGTCACCTACACATGACTTCCATTCCCAGTGAAAGAGGAAAAGGAAATGTAGATTAAGAGGGGTCTTCACGGCCCCAGCACTGGCTGAGCCAGCACAGGAGGCAGAAGAAGCCAAAGAATGTCTTTGAATCTCTTGTGCTCACATATTTTTCTTGCCCTCTTCCTTCTCATTCTCCCCCACCATTCCAGCTCCCTCTTCCCTGCACACCAGCCACTCCTCCATTCCTGACAGTCCCTCTGCAATTTTTCAGAGGCCCAGAGCAAGGACTGGTTTCTGGCACCCTGAGCTGTGTGTCAGGGGTTCATGTCCTGCGTGCTTTTGGAGCTCTTGAGCAGAGTCTGTCTCAGGTCATCCAGGGGAAGCAGTGAGACAAGGCTTTATTCTTACAAAAAATGCTCTCTGCCATCCCCAAAGATCCACAGGATCTCCCAGACTCATCTTCACCATGAAAACAGGAAAAAACAGCTCCTCTACTAATACAGCAATGCAGGCCGGAGTTCCCACACCAGGACAGTTATGGAAAATAATGTGAATTGCAGATTGCATCAATTAGCTCAAAAGCAGGACATCTTCTTGTAGTTGTCTCAGAACTCCCTGTGTGATCTTGCGTAAGTTATCCACTCAGCCTCTGTCTCAGTTTTCTCAGCTCTGAAACAGGGAAGAATGCTGACCTTGCTTTGTCCAGGACCCCAAGATTTTGTATTGAAAACAGGAAAACAGTTTAAAGAAGCATCATGGGATGAATCAGGTGCTATTAGTGTCTTCTCTGAACAAGAAAAGCTTTGGTCCTTCAAGCAGTTGTGAAGGTAAGAAACATCAGTGAATTTCAAAGAAGGAGTTTTGTTGTTTGGGTTTTTACTGGGGTCTTTTTCTGGCTTGCGCTGTAGTGTTCCACAGTGAATACGGATTATTTTATCCTACTCAGCTAGGATGCATCAAAGACAAGCTCACACTGAAGGCAGAGAGATGAGAGAGTGTTCTTCATGCATCATTTAGTGGTTCATAGACAGCCCTGACCCACAGCGTGAAGGGCAGCAGCAGGAAAGGCAAAACCTGGTGCCTCAGTCAACTGGCAAAACAAAAGCAAATAAAACAGAAAACCCCCACAATATTGTTCTGTTCTGCTTTGATAAAGCTCCTTCATTGAACAGTACTGTATTACCTGTACTCAACTGTACCTGTGCAAATGTACAATTGAGTCTTCAGTTAAAATTAAATTACTCTGGGAAACGAGGGAGCTGAGTTACACAGAAAGAGCCTTTCTAGAAGGCAGGAAAAGTTTGGACATTAAATCAACATTAACCAGGTTCTTTTACTTCTCTCTGCAGCTGGAAAGAGTCTCACGTGGAATAAACCCAGAAAGCTGAGTGTCCCACGTACAAGTACAGATTCCAAGCACTCCTGGGAAGCCAGTTCAGGATGTACAGCCTTAGATCTCCTCTCTGCTCCACCACTGAGCTGCCAGGCTGCCCTGAGCCCAGGCCAAGGGGGCTGGAGCAGCTCATGGAATGGAAAATAGTAGGAGCAGTATGGTATTATATCACTGAGAATGCCAGTGGGATTCCTGGAGAAAAACAGTACCAGAAGCCATTCCTCAAGACCTATTCCCATTCCAGCTGTAAAGGGCTGACAGTTTGTTCTGCCCAGGAATACAAAACTGTGAGAGATGTGACCTATGAGCAAAGGCTCTGGAGTGGAGGGAGACACAAAAACCAGGCTGCAGGTTGCACTCACTCCACCACTCTGGAAAGTTAACACAACAGGCTGACTTATCCAAGCTTTAAAAAAAGTGATGTATTCAGAAAAGAGAAAACTAGACTGGTTTTGCTTTTTTCTTCTTTCTTCTGTATGCCACCTACTTTAGGTTGAATAAGGAATTATTTCTTCTAAGCTTTTAATTTTAGCATCACTGTTTGTAAATTATTTTCCCTTTTACGTGTCTGCCTTTAGAAGAGATGAAAGTCTGCTGTGAGGAAGATGCTGGTAGTACTTCTGTTCCTGGGTGCCTGACTGACAGAGTGCAGCACTTTGAGAAGTCAGCATTTTTAGGGCTGTTTGCTTTCATCTGGTTTAGAACCCGCTGACTAAGCAGGGGAATAAAGAGACTGGGGTGGAGGGGCTGGCTCAAGAGGAGGGAGACAACAGACTGCCACAACACCTTGCTGAGGGATCCCTTTTACACTGAGACTGCTAATAATGCTGCAGATGCTTTTCCCATCCCTTCCAGCCCATGAGCAAGAGCTGAATATTAAAAGAATGGTTCCATGGATAAAATAATAAACCAGAATCTGCAAATTTTATAGATCATCTTTAGTAAGTCCCTGTGTGGTAACTCATCCGTAGAAAACCAATTTGCCTTTTTGCCTTGTCTTTTGAGGTTGTGTTTCTTTGATGACTCACATGACCCACCCAGCATCTCCCCATGGGGATTTCTGTGTCTCTGAACACCCCCACAGTGGGAAAATCACTGGCTGAATCCTGGGAAACAAGCCTTGGCCACCACTCTCATTTCCCCTCAGATCACTCCTGGCACCTCAAGGAGCAGGAGGTTTCACTGAGTGGCTCAGATTCCAGAGCCCTGGAGCAATAGAAATTGAAATGCACTGTCCAGAAAGATTTAATAGAATAGTCTTTCAGCCACAAAGATGGGCACCAAGCCATTCCCCTTTGTCTCTGCCGAGCAGCATTCCTTAGCTGACAGGCAATCAGAGTCCAGAAGAGCCAGAACACAGGAAAGAGAACAATCTTCCAGAGTCAAAACAGCTGCAGCATGGAAAGCATTTGCATTTCTGGGCTGTTGCAGTAACTGAGACAAATGTACATCTCTACCTGCCACAGCATTTGCAATATCTCATACTACAGAACAGCCCAAGGTAAACAGGAATTCAATGGAATTTGCCCTAACTTCCTCCCCACTTCTGCTTTTGAAGCCAGAAATCCCTACCTGCACCATCAGAACAGATAAAGATTTAACTGTATCTTTGGTGGAGTTTTCCTTGACTCACTTAATGACATGCGGGGTATTTTTATTATCATCATCTGCGTTGCAGGAGTATCTCAGATCCCAGTCATAGCCCAGCAGAACCAGCTGTTGTGCAAAAAACCAGCAACGGGCTTCACCCCAGGAAGTTTCTATGATCAGACTTGCTGAATCCTCCTTGTGTCCCATACACACATACACAGCTAATTCCTAGAAGTGGAAAGGGATTTACACTCACAGACATCTTCACTCTCTAGAAGTAAAGCCAGTTCATACAAATAAATAATAAAATAATAAAATAAAAACAAAATAATAAAGCCAGTTCATACAAAATTAAGCTCCCTGAAACCATCCAGCTGGAAAACAGACCCAGACATTTGCTTATTGAGAACAAGAAGAGGTCTAGGTCCATTAAAACTGGTGAAAACTTCCTAGAGGATAATGCCAGTTAACTGGGAGGAGCCTTTTAGACAGTCTTGCACACTTCTTAAAAATTGTATCACTTGGATGGCATAATTCAGGCCTAAACTAGACACTGCACAGCACAGCGATGAAAAAACCAAAAAAACCCAACAAAAAACTCCAAATAAATCCCCCAAAGCTTTCATCTAGGGCTCTCAGATATACATGATTTTTCTGTTGTTGTTGCTGTTGTTTTTCCTTCCAGGAGATTTTATCCAAGCAGGACTGAAAACCACATACACTTTTCTGGGTTTCTGGGGATTCTGCAGCAGCTCTGATCAGGCAGTTCTGCATCCAGGACTCCTGAACATATCCATTGAGTATGTAAAGCTCATCCCTGCAGCACCTGCAGAGCAAGACTAAGGCTTGCAGGAACTTAGGAGGCATTAAGCATGCAGCTCACAGCCCGTCCATGCAGAGTGATTCACGGTGCTCAGAATGTGCTGCACAGAATACCTGAGCAGAAACGTGGCAGTTCTGCACCTCTCTGGCAGGACAAACACTATCCTTGTGACAGGGACTTGGGGGAAGATTGTTAATGCACAAACCAAGCGCCTAAGGTGTGCAGCAGCTGGAGACACTATCGTAGGGCTCCAGCTCTATCTAGAGGTTGGTTTAGACAGTTTGAGAATTTAGAAATAGGCTGCAGGGGTCCATTCCACCCTCTGGCAACTCCTCTGGTTCTCTCCTACCTAGATCCACGTTTGAGCAGCCCCTCCAGTGCAATTCAGCAGGAGCTGTCACTGCCCGGGTTCCCCAGCTCAGGGGATGTTTTAAGGCACCTGTATTCACACCTTGCCCAATCCTCTCCTCTGTGATGGGTCAGCACCCTGAAGAGCTGCTACTTATCCATGTCAGTGATAATTTCCTAGAGACAGACTTTAATTTTTATGATGGCAGTCATTTTTGCTTGGCACAGGATTCACAAAACTCGTTTTGTGTTTTCCTCCTTCCTCTCTGAGGCACTTCAGAACCTTCACACAAACGCCCCCGGTCAGTGGGCTCATCTCTGGGATGGAGACAAGTACTGAACTTCCAGGTATGGAAACAAGCCTTAAAAGGCACTTTGTGCTCTTTCATGGGAAGCAACATGAGGACAAAAGTCTGTCTCTTCCTCCTCTCTCATCAGTAAATAAGTTTATTTGTCAGTATAAGAAAGAATAAGTGTGGCAAGAAGGAGCAAAGGGAAGAGAGATCTCTCTGAAATGAGTAAAGGAATTCCAGTAATTGAACAGCTCATATTTTGACACACTGAGTTATTAAATTTTGAGAACTGATGAAACATCTCTCTAGACATAGCACTGCAGCCTGAGTGCCAGGATAAATACCAGAGCTTAGGCAGCCTGATTTTCCACACAGATACACTGTCCATGGGCTCAGGCAAGCCTACAGTTTCTGCTGGTGGAGAAAATCTTTAGGAAAAAGCCTCAAAAGGAGAAGGTGGCTCTGAAGGCAATTGATGCTGTTCAATAACCTTGGCTAAATCATTAAATTAGACCCTGTACCTCAATATTCCTGCAAACTCTTCCATCTCCTACTGATTTTACTGAAAGCTCAGGAACCTCCTCCCACACCATTCCCTCCTCCAGTTTCTGCAACCTGCTGCATTTCCAGCTCCTTTCTGTTCCAACAGGAACTGATGGGAACCACTCCCACAAGCCAAATTTGGCACAGTGCATTACTACCTAAGTATATACTTGGCTTTTCACTTGCAACCTGAAATGCGCCATGGATCTGACTAGACTGCAAATTTAATATTTCACAATGAAACTAAATTATTTTTACCCTCCAAATAGCTGGGAGCATTGCTGTTAATAACTAATAACCATCCCTTGCACATACGTAGCATCTCTCATTCAAAGGTCTCAAAGCACTTAATAAGCAACAATTAATTAACCCTATAACATCTCACTGCTGTAATTAAATCATCTATATAAGGAATAATTGCACCACTGGTGATTCTGGTTCCAGTAATTTCATCAAAATGCAGCAAATATGTCACAGCTGTTGTAGTGCAATGCAACAAATGGTGGCAGCCTGAGAAAGAGCCTAAAAAGTTCTGTATGAGGCCCTGGAGAGGGAGTAAGGAGAGGAGAATGTATATAGGTAACTCATAATATTACAGGGCAACGTGGTTTAATACTTCTCTTTTATAGATCCATTAATCACCAGGATAATTCTGTTCATCATGTTCACATTAGGTTAAAAGTACCCTGTAGAATCCTCACAGGAGCCTTGATCTCCAATTCCCACAGAAACAGTCAAGTCAAGGCTTCCAGCCTCTGAAGCAAAGTTTATGGATCAGCTGGACAAGATTGCCTGAAGAAAGCAAATGAGTTTGTGTGTCCAGCTGATGCTTAAAACACTTTTGAGACTTTCAGGCTAAAAAAGGAAGAGCAGTAAGTGCTAATATCTCAGACTCCAGGGTATTACATTTGCATTCAGGGAACAACAGCCATTGTCTCACAGTCCCTTAATGTCTAAATATTTATGGCATACTCTCAAAAGGCCAGTTTGGGAATAATTTATGTTTCATTATCAGTATGGACGAAGCTGTCTCCCATCTCTTCTTTTTCTAGTGCTGCATTAGCTTCTTTCCTACCCTTTCGCACCTCCCTTTCAGTAATAGCTGTCCTGTCTTCACGTTTATGATATTTTAGTCCAAGACAAAGGAAAATTGAATTTGTTCCTTTAGAGAGCTTTCCTCTGCACACAATGCTTCAAGGCATCTGCCTAGATTTATGTAATCTGACATCTTAAAGACGGAACAATACTAATAATAATAATGGCAAGACTTGCCCTTTTTTTCCAGCAGCTCTCAAAGCAATGTAGTGCTCTTCATCATTAATTAAGTCTTACACCATTGCCAGTGTTTTTGTAAATGGGAAATCTTAAACACACAGTATTTAAAAGGACTTACGGGTGTCACAGGAGTTAGTAACACATTTAGGAACAGAGTCCAAATATCCAGACAATTGTGGCAAGGCCTAATTTCTCCTTATTCCTCTCCACTACGTAATAAAGTGTGTTTCTAGTGTGCTGATTTTTAAGAAGCAGCTGTACTTCATGCCCTGCTGCTCTCCTTTTCCTTCCAAGCCCACAGACCATCAGACTGGATCAATCCCCAACACTGCACTCCAAAGCAGTGCTTGAAAGGCTAAACCTTGCAATGTCATACCTGAGGTTTCACAGGGTGCTGGACCACAGACTGCTGAGATTGAGTTACCTGCTGTTGTCAGGCAAAAATCACTCAGCAATAAGGGACTAAAATCTTACCAGGTGTAATTTACCAGCATTTTACTGAAGGCAGAAACTCCAGTCCAACTTAAACCAGTCAAAGCTGTGGTAGCAAGACTCGAAGGAAGCCTTTAGCATGCATAAATCCATCAAGATCTGGAGTTTCATCATGACAAAAAGAGAAATACCTTGCTTCAATGTTTGTGCCAAACTTTGGAAGAGACCCAAAACAAGGCTGGGGTGAGATTTTCCCTACGGACTCACTATATTGCCTAAACAAAGGAGAATCAGGTTATTTCCATCAAAGCTCCATCTTGTGATGTACAAAGAGCAGAGTTCTGGCAGTGCTTGGAACTGAAAGGCAACACTTCCAGAGTGACAGTGTGGCAGCCAGTCAGCAATAAAAGTGTTAACCAAAGTCTGGGCTTGTATTGCCCCAAATCGCTGCAAAAGCAGCGGGAAAGAATCAACTTCTCAGCTCAGAAAGCTGAGGATGCCCCAGTTGTAACTTCAGCTCTGGAGGCAACCACCCCTTGAAAGTTTCAGCTTCTTTTATACCCCAATTCCTCCTGAATAGGAAACTAATGAGTGGCATAAAAAGTGCTGTTAATTAAAAGCTTCTAAGATGCCAAACCTTCTCCATCCTCAGGCTCAAGTCAGCAGTTCTGCAGGGCTTGGTTCAGGCTGCACACCAGCCCACAGCCCCTGGCAGCAGCAGTCAGATATTTGGGAAGATGTCCAGCTAGTATTTAACCCACTGCTAAGAGAAGTCCACATCTTGTTTAAATTTCTCAGACAGCTTGCTCCTGCTTAGAAACATTTGACATGACAGAGCTCTGTCAAACAGCTCAGAGGTTGTGGTTTCTGTCTAGAGGACCCAAGCTGGTGTTAAAAACATGCAAGGAACACTGTAGCTTGGTGAAATCAAAGAAAACGTAGTTATTCTACCTCAGCAAAAGTAGTGCTGTGCAGAAACAGGCCCCAAATTCTCATGTCCCAACAGAATTCCTACCATACAAGGCCTGTCTTACAAAAGGCTGTGTGTCTCCTGCAAATTAAGAGGCACTGCCTATGTTTGCCATTAAGGCCTCTTTGGTACATCAAAAAAACAACAAAAAAAACATGCTAGAGGAGCAGAATGTTCTGTTTTACAGAGCTAAAGCTTTCACTATTCATTTCTGCCTTGATACAAATGAGGCAAGCAAATCTCATCCAAATGGAAATCCATTTCCTTGCTGTTACGGTACACGGGACAGAGAAGCTCATCAAAACTAGGAAGAAAAAGGGAGAAAAGGAGACCAAGTCACAGCATGTTGGTCACATCTCCCAGGCTCCCCGTTGCCAAAAAATTAAGCAACAGAATCTACTTGTTATTGCCAAGTTCCTAATGTCCTCAGATGAAATAACTTCACCCTTACAAATTGCCTTTATATGAAACCTTCGAGACAAGAATCTCCTTATTTCATGTAAAGCACCTGATGCTGCAGCAGTGACTGAGAGCTGTCAGCAAGCACTGCCATTGCCCCGGCTGCGTCCTTCACCTACACACCTAACTGGGAATTACAGCTTCAAAAATGAAAAATCTGAAAGAACTCAAGCAAGGAAGGTGGGTAACTGTTCTGCAGTGTTTGTTCTCATGACAATTAAAAAAGATTTCTTCAGGCCTTCAAGGCTGGCTGTAGAGAAGACCAGATATTAAATTAAACACATAGTTTGGGACATCCTCCTCTCATTTTGCTCCAAATCCGTGCACAGGATGGAGAACTTACTTTGCAAGGAATGCTCTTGTTTAAATGGCTTGATAAATTGGATTCCTTTGATGCTGTTTGCTCTTGCCTTCCCTAATCTCTCCTAATCATAATGATTTTTCTTTTTGTCTGCAATGCATCTGACCTACTTCCACATTCTCCCCATCCTGCTGTTCTTTTCTATCTATATTCTCTGTGAAGTATCTGTATTTTTCTGCCTTTTCCATTAAATTTATTCCAAAAAAATTAGGATCCTCAGGCAAATGAGGAGAGGTTTTGATTCTCACCAGCCAGTGAATGCCGAAAACCACATGCTCGGATTTTTCCCCTTTAACCAGTCCAGGCATCAACCTTTATCAGTCCCAAGATACCATGAATTTGTTGAACTATTTGAGCCACAGGACTCTGACAGAGACCTACAAAATGCAAGCAGATGCAATTTTTAATCACTCCAGCAAAAAATGAGTTTGGCAATTAAAGAAGCAACTTTGACACAGGGACAGAAGGAAAATAACTGGCTTTAAACAGTGGCAGGTGCATCACTTCAGATAAATTATAGACCATCCACCCCGAATGCTGCCTGAAACAGAAGGATAGCCCAGGGATTAGGGTTTTAATAGAGAATTTAGAATTAGGGATTACAGTCCCTGCTCCACTCCAGCCGGCCTCTGCAGCTTTGGCCATTTACAAAACAGTGTTAACAATTTTCCTCCTCTCTCATAAACATTAAGAGACCAGAAATGCCAAATATTTTCAGGCTGTTAAGGCTAAATACAACAAAAAGTAAACAATTTTTGGATGGGAGCTGCTGTAGTTTTGCACAGATCTAAAGAGGCCCTGACCTGAGCAGGGAAACACTTCAACTCATGTGTGAATTCTGGTATAATCCAGGAGAGAAGAGCAAAACCCAATTACATCCCCATCTCAGCAGTCAGATTAGTTTCTACTGGATCCCAGGATGGTTTGGGTTGGAAAGGATCTTAAAGCTCATCCAGTTCCACCCCCTGCCATGGGCAGGGACACCTTCCACTAGACCACTACACTAGGTTGTTCCAAACCCCGTGCAACCTGGCCTCGAGAGTTACCTCTCTTTGTGTGTGTGTCTGTGTGT